>CM028359.1:54784149-54799149 GCA_016618105.1 Dendrobium huoshanense
TTGCAGTGTTCTTCTGACCGTGATGAGGTGATGGAGATCATAGGGGGTTCTGAGACTGACGATTTCCTTAGGGAAGTTACGGCTAGCATTGGAGCTACGGATCAGTTGGAGAAGAATTAGATTGATAGTATGCTGGACTCTGGAGAAATTGTATTGGAGGTAGATAACTGTGGTGGGGTTGATCATTCTGTGGTCGGAGAAATGGTTGTGGAGCTCCAAGGCATTGCAGAAGATATAGCATTTGTTCAGCAGAAGGTTGGGGAGCTGGAATCTAGGAAGAAGACTTCGTTTGCTTATGTGGAAGGGAGTGGGGTAAATAAGGTAATGGATAATCCTATTTTCGAACATGATTTACCACTATTTATGTTTGGTAGTATGAGTCGTATAAAAGATCTTGGTAAAGTGTTTTTGCCTTTGGAGGTTGATGCAGCTGGAACCAAGGTTGAACGGGGTAAGCCTTGTTTAAACTTTGGTGTTCTCGGTAAATTGCCTGAGGTTATTGAGTTGTAGATGGATAGGGGTGAACAGGTTGGTCCTGGATGCAAAGACACCCTCAATAATGCAGAATGCAAAGCAGGTGTTTGTGGATATGGCCATACTGATGAGTTTCCTTCAATCCAAACTTGGAAAACCCCGGTTGTTGGCAAGCCGATTAAGCATGAAAATGTGGAGATGAAAGCTGCATCGAATGCATGGAAGAAGTCTACTACAGTTAAATTGAGTGTGGTTGATAAGGTAGACAGCTTTTTAAGGAAGGATGGATTGGTTAATTTAGACTTAAACAAGGCCAGGAGTAATATTCAGAAGTTGGATAGAGCATTGGTTGACAGTCTTCTTGGACGACGACTCCCATTCTAGGTGGTGCAGAATGAGCTTAATAGGAAATGGGGGCATCTGGGGTTAACTCAGATCACGCCGATGGGTGCTGATTGTTTCTTATGTTGGTTTGTTAACATGGAAGCTAGAAATAATGTTTTGATTGGTGGACCATGGTATGTTTCAGGTCAAATTATTGGTGTGGAGCAATGGAAAACTAGATTATCTTCCAAATCTTTGAAAGGTTTTACGTCTCCAGTTTGGATAAAGTTACCAAACTTACCATTTGAGTACTGGGATGAAGCCAATTTGGCTAGGCCGGATATGGGTATTGGTGAACCTTTATTTATGGATGAGCAAACTAAGCTTTGGAACAGATGTGCATTTGCATGCATCTATATTAAATTGGATTTGTCTAAGAGATTGCCTAAAGGCATTTGGGCTAATGGTTTGGAAGGTACCTTCTTCCAACCCATTGAATATGAAGGAATCCCCCTGATATGTTTGAATTGTGGTAAGGTGGGACATAAGGCTGAATTATGCGAGGAGGTGCATGCCCAGACTAAGCAATAGGATTTGAAAATTGGTGAAGTGAAGAATCAGTTCTGTTCTAATGCTAATGGATTGGGTTTGGCTGCTGGTTCATCAAGTGGTAGCTCGAATTTTTCAATGGGGTTAAAGGGTGAAGATTCTAGACAGAATTTTGGGAAACTTCAAGAAGTTGTTAGCTCTACGGATGTAGATGTTGATCATGGGGATTGGACAATTGTCACGAGGAGGAAGAGACCAAATGCTAGAGCAGGAGCTAAAACTATTATGAGGGATAGTAAGCCTGCTGTATTGGCACCTAAAACAGTATGGAGAGAAGTTAGTAAGACACATAAAGAGGTTGATGTTCTTGATGAGAAAGGATATTCTAAGGGTGTGGAAAAAGATTCTACTGATTCTGAAAATCATTTGATAGAGGTTACTCCTTCAGGCAATAAGTTACCTTGTGATATGTTGGTTGACAGCAAGTTGAATCCAGGTGGATTGAAACAGGAGGGCTCTAGTAGTATGGCACAAACTCAAATACTGAATGTAAGATTGGATGGGTTGGGGAATTTGATGGATACAGAGTTGACTGCTGTTAAAAGTGTACCTCAAGATGGTGGGAAGCTGAGGTTTTTGAGGAAGAACCGCAAGGATATGTTGGCCTCCCCTGCTCAGCTCTTGATTCATAAAGCATTGAGATTCTCAGATGGTAAAGCTGGTGTTAAGAAAGGATTGAATAAACTGGTTAGGAATTCTAAAGAACTGCACACAAAGGAAATGGGTCATGTTGGCCCCCTTCAAAAGGTGCCTGGAATTAGAAGGAGTAAGAAGTCTAATGATGGAATGGTTTCTTCATCAATTAAACAATTTGTGAAGGTGATTGATAAATCTATTGATTACAAATTTAAGGAGGTAGACCTTGCCGAGCAATGGCAGGATGTTTTTTCTGAAGCTTTTTGCGGCGGGGACGCTTCCCCTTTGGTTGATCATGTTTAACATCCTTTCCTGGAATTGTAGAGGTGCTCGTAAGAGGAAGACGGTCAATTACTTACGGCACCTAGTGGGGGAGTTTGATGTTAGTTTAATTGGCTTGTTGGAGACAAAGATGGAGTCATTTAGCAAGAAAGAAGTTGATAGTATTGCTGGCAAGGATTGGGAGTTTGTTTTTGAACTTGCTATTGGTAATGCAGGTGGCATTTTAATCTTGTGGAAAGTTGTTGTTCTCTCCTTCCACATGTTATTTAATACTAACCAATGTATTATGGGGAAGGTTAATGGTACTAATGGTATGTTTTTGGAGGTTGTAGTTGTTTATGCTAACAAAGACAGATATGTAAGGAGGCATGTTTGGGAAGATATTTCACAGGCTCATAATTTGGATGCTTTCTTGTTAGTTGGGGGGGGGGGGGATTTCAATTGCATCATGTCACAAGAAGATAAAAAGGGAGGAAAGGCTTTTCATTTCTCTGGAGCTGCAGGTGATATGGCTGATTTTATGGCAGCTAATGACTTGGTTGATCCAGGTTTTTCTGGTCCTGCTTTTACATGGACTAACAACAAGGATGCGAGGAGCAGAATTTACTCTAGATTGGACCGATTTTTTGTTAGCTCTTCAATCTTAGATTCTTTCCAAGGGTTGAAGGTTAGACACCGTAGCAGAATTGCTTCTGATCACTGTCTTATTTTGTGCTCTTTTCAGAGTGAAGTGAGGCAGAAGTATTCTCATTTGATTAAGTTTGAAGATGTTTGGATATCTTATCCTAAGGTTTGGAAATTAGTATGGGATAAATGGAGGGTGGATGATGAAGGAAATGAAGCTCTTAAGCTCAAGAAGAAATGCCAAAGAACTCTCAAGGCTCTTTTTTTTTTCAAGAGTAGGGATAAAATCAAAATGCTAAATCAATTGAAGGATGAGCTTGACATGGAGATTAAAAATTTACAGGAATTGGAATGTTTACCTGGTGGGTTAACTGAAGTTCAAGCTGAGGCTTTAAGGTATAAGGTTCAATTGCTGAACAGTACTCTTGCTCTTATTATGTCTTGGTGGAAGCAACGAGCAAAAGTAAAATGGCTTGAAGAGGGTGATGAGAACACCAGGTTCTTTCATTCAATTGCATCGGCTAGAAGGCAGAGTAATTGTATTGAAGCTTTAAAGCATTTTGATGGATCAACTGTAACGGAACAAATGCAGATCTCTGATATGATTCATTGTTTCTTTGAAAAGAAATGGTGTGGAAATGCTATTGTGGAGGATGGGTGGCCCTCCCTTGGTTCTCATTTTGATAGCTTGGTTGGAGTGGCGGGTTTTCTAGAGAATGAAGTCACTAAGGAGGAGATCTGAGCAGTTGTTTGTTCTCTGGGCAGAAATTGAGCTCCTGGGAGAGACGGCGTAACAACCTCCTTTTTCAAGAGTTTTTGGGAGATTGTAGGGGAACAAGTTACCAAGGCTTGTTTGGAATTCTTTGACTCAGGATTTATCGATCCTTCTTGGAAGGAAACGGTGGTGGTTCTTGTGCCTAAAGTCAAAAATCCTGAACATCCATCTAATTTTAGACCCATCAGCCTCTGTCAGACAATTTACAAAGTGGTTGCAAAGGTTTTAGTGAACAGACTTAAAGGGGTGTTGCCTAAGCTTGTTTCTGAGGAACAGGCTGCATTTGTCCCGGGGCGATCTATTTCCAACCATTGTTTGTTGGGCCGGGAGGTAATTAATAAATTCAAAATCTCTAAAGCTTCCTCAGGCTTTTTTGTGTTGAAAGTGGACATGGAGCAAGCTTATGAAAAGATGAGCTGGAAGACATTAGAGCTGATTATGGGGTTCCCTCAAAGGTTCTCTGCTTGGGTTTTAAAGTGTGTCCAAGATCCTATGTTTTCTATTTTGATCAATGGACAACTTTTAGATGGGATTGTTGCAAAATGTGGATTTTGGCAAGGGTGTCCTTTGTCACCCTATCTATTCAATCTTTGCTCGGAGTTGCTTTCACTGCATATCCACCAAAACTATTAGAAGATGGGAGTTTTTATTAGTGGTGGGGGACCTCTGGTCTCTCACCTACTTTATGCTGACAATGTTTTGCTTTTTGCAGGTGCTTCTATTCCTAATCTTAGGAATATCATCTCCATTATGGAAGATTATTGTTCATGGACGGGGCAGAGGGTGAATAGAAGTAAATGTGCCATTCTATTCAGCAAGAAGGTTTCTTCTACTACAAAGTCCAGATTGGCCAAGATTGCAGGCTGTAGAAGAGTGAAGGAGATGGAATATTTGGGGTTAAAGTTTGATTTGAGAAGACTTACAAAGGTAGACTTTGCTCCATTAATACAGAAGGTGCGCAGTCATACGTTGGCTCGGGGGATCAGACACCTGTCCTTAGCTGGGAGGATCACATTGATAAATTTTGTACTGATTCCAACATATGTTTATGTTGTGTCTCACACAATTGTGTCAAAATCTGTGCTGAATGAGATGGAAAAGATTATTAGGAGCTTCCTATGGAATGTTTTTGCAAAACATAGAAGCATTCACTATGCTTCATGGGAGAATATTTCCAGACCAAGGAGGAAAGGTGGATTGGGTTTCCATACTAGTGCCAAGTGGGTTGGACTATTACGTGCAAGAATTGCCTGGGAATATATTTGTAAGCCTTCGAATATATTTCAGAGATGCATGGAACATAAATATGGTAGATGGCCGTGAGAGTATGAAGGCAAAAGAGGGGATTCTATTTGCTGGAAAGTTATCCTGGATGGAGCCACCAGTCTTGGTCCCTGTATCCGGTGGAATGTTGGTAATGGTTATGATATTCATGTTTTGAAACATATATGGATTTGGTATAGGGCCATTTCTTCTTGGCCTATGTTTTGTGATATCACAGCAATTGAAGATTCTCGGGTTGCAGATTGTTAAGATAGTTGCTATTTGCATGCTTTACATTTTTGCAACTTGTATAGTTTTGATGATTCCAAACATTATTGTTCAAATGTGTAGTTATTTCCTAACAATTTTAGAAGATTTGTATTTGCTCTTGTGTGTACTAACATTTCAGGAAAATCAAACTCCAGACTACGAAGACTTCAAATCAAATTCAACATGAGATACTTTGTGAATTTGAAGCTTGTACTTTTCATTGAATTAAATTTGAAAGGGAGTGATTGTAATTGAGTGAATAAAAACATACACACACACATAAGGAGATCATTTAAAATTTATACTGATCGTACGGGATGATATCAGATCGTACGGGACGATCAGACAGTTATTTCCTATTGAGCACATAGAACAAATAGGAACTGGCTTGAAAAATTTTCTAAGTCCTATTCGTCCGGGACGAAATTAAATATCATCCAGGATGACTTGGTCTCTGTAAAATTTTCATCCAGATGAAATTAATTATCGTCAGAAAATGAGTTGCTCTCTGTAAAATTTTTGTCCAGACGAAATTAATTATCGTCCAGGACGATCTGATCTCTGTAAAATTTTCGTCCAGATGAAATTAATTATCATCAGAAAATGAGTTGCTCTCTATACAATTTTCATCCAGACAAAATTAATTATCGTTCAGGACGATCTGGTATTTGTAAAAATTTCGTCCAGACGAACCAATTTTTGTCCATACGATTAACCGACTTAGAACGGTTTTTAGCAGTTTTCTAGAACCGACCTAGTAATAACCGTTTGTACCGGACGAACTTAGTTCGTACGGGATGATCCGCGTGTACGAAGACATTTCGTACACATATACAAATAGGGTCGTTTCAAAGCATTTAAGTAAAATCGTCCAGGACGATTCATGATAGTACGGGACGATCCACTGCGTACAGAATTGAAAATTTGTAGTTTTTGGGCATTTTTTTCTTGTCTTTTGTATAAATAGTCCAAATTAGACTGCCACCAAATCTTTTTGTCATTTGATCTTCGTGCCTCTTGAGAGCATAGCTAAGGAGAGATTGTGAGACTACATTCAAAGGAGGATTCCTACCACTGGAGCGTGAAGGCTTCACTTGGAGTTCAAAGGTAAGAATCTCTACTTGTGAATTGGGATTACTTCACTCTTTTCCTTCTTCCTTCTAGATTTCTTGTGAGAAGATCTATCAAGGAGATCCGGTTCGCTGCCGACACTTGGAGAGTGTGAATAGCCAAAAGGGTCGCTTCCTACACTTGGAGAGTGTGAACAGCTGTAGGGTTCTCTACCCACACTAGGAGAGTGTGAAAGGATGGAAGGGTTCTCTGCCCACACTAGGAGAGTGTGAAAGGACGGACGGTTCTCTGCAAACACTGGAGATTGTGTAAAAGGATGACGGTTCTCTGCCGCACCGGGTAGTGGTGAAAAGAGTGTGTTGTAAAGGCTTCTCCGCCTTGCTGTGGGTGCAAAAGGAGAGTCACTATTGGTATTAGTGCAATACTCAGAGGGTGCCTCTGGGAGTGAATGTAGGTCTGGTTATAGACCGAACCACTAAAAATCTGGTGTCATTTACTTTACAGTTTTTACGTTTCCGCATTTTATTTTTAATTTTTAAGAACTCTGTGGTTGAAAAACATTTTCTAGAAAAACTTAAAAGAAAAATTTTTATTTCGGTTCAACTTAAATTCAAAGAGGGATTAAAATTTTTTAAAACTACCAATTCACCCCCCCTCTTGGTAGCCTTGCGACTTTAACTTAGGCTTAACAACCTAATTACTAGACTCAACAAGTGGTATCAGAGCTTCGCTTCAAAATCATAAGTTTGAACTACTTTTTGATTAACGTAGATGGCTACATTTGGAAACCAAAACACACCTGAAGGTTACTCTATAACTAGACCTCCACTGTTTGACAATATACCTTTTGATTTTAGGAAAACACGCATGTCTACTTTCTTACAGTCACTTGATTATCGTATGTGGATCCTAGTCCAGGAAGGTTACACAAAACCAACTAGATTAGTTGATGGAGTTAGGGTAGAAATACCTTTTGCAGATTGGACTATTGAAGAACATGACTTAGCACAACTAAATGCCAAATGTTTAAATAGCTTCTTTTGTGCTTTAAAATCTGAAGACTACATGCGGGGTTCCACTTGCAAAAGTGGAAAGGACATATGTGATAGACTTTATATAACTTATGAAGGGACTAATGAGGTTAAGCAATCAAGACTCAATATATTGTTACATGACTTATGAATTGTTTCGCATGAAACCAAATAAATCTATTTCTGACATGTACATGAGATTCACACAAATAGTCACTTCTTTGCATGCACTTAGTAGGGAATTAACTAATGTTGAAATGGTTAATAAAATTCTTCATTGTTTACCTACTGCTTATGATGCTAAAAATTACTGCAATTACAGAGTCTAAAGATCTAAACATTTATTCTATTGACAATCTTCTTGGTTCACTCATTGCTTATGAGCAAGGAGTAAGTCAAAGAAAGATTGATGTAGGTGAACCACGAAAGGAGAAGAATATTGCACTAAAGGTGGAAGAGTCAGAGAGTGAATGCTCACAACCTGAGGATGAAGATGATATTGCATTGATGACTAGACAATTTAGAAGCTTTTTAAAGAGGAAGCAGAAGAGACGCCAGCAATGGAATAGAGGTAAGTTTAACATAAATGACAAGGTTTCTAATGAAGTAATTTGTTATGAATGCAGAAAACTAGGTCATATAAAGACTGACTGCCCAAAACTCAAAGCCACTCCTAGCAAGGAGAAGGTAGAGGAGAAACCAATGGTAAAGAAGGGCAAGAAGAAGTTTCAAAGAGCTTTCTGGGAGGACTCAGCTTCAGACTCATCTGAGACTGAAAAAGAAGAAAAAGTCACCAATCTTTGCTTGATGACAGATAATGTTGAACACTCAGATTAAGAAGAGGTATGCGACTTAACCTATGATGAATTATTTGAAGTTTCTGAACACATGCATGATGCATATAGGAAAATAAAAAAGGTGCATGCTAGTTTGAGTTTAGAATTGGAAGAACTTAAGAAAGAACATGAAATCCTTAAGAAAGATCATGCATTAATAGATAACAACCATATGAAACTACTTGACGAATATGATGACTTGAATAAGAATTTTGAGAATTTAAAATCATCCTATGCTGATCTTAAAAAAGAATTTAAGAATTTTAAGATGAATCAGAGAGAAAAATATATAGAATCAATTATACAAATCGAATCTTGGAAGATATGAATTCATTCTATAAACTGACAATAAGAGCTCTCGAGGATAATAGGAAAACCCCTAAACTTGAAGATTTTACAAATCTTAAATATTATCCTAAATTCATGAAATCCCTTAGAAGACAATCATATGGAAGAAAACTTAGGAATATTTTTCCTAATGTTAAATGTAATAATTGTGGATTTTTGAGACATATAGCTCACACCTGTACTTTGAAGAAGAAATCTAATTTGGTGTGGATACCTAAGATGCATAAATCTAGACATATCATACATGCATCTGATTATAAATTGCTAAAAGGTGAACCCAAACTTGGTTGGGTTCCCAGGTCTAACATTTGAGAGTTTTGCAGGAGTGCTCTCACCCAAGAACTCGTGGGAGCATATAGTACCTGGACAGCGGATGTTCAAAGCATATGACTGGAGATACTGCTCAATTCATAACGCTGGAAGCTAGGAATGGAGGCAAGGTTACACTTGGAGATAATACTACAAAGAAAGTGATTGGATCAGGTATGATTGGAAATTTGAAAAACTTTTTCATAGACAATGTGTTATTAGTTGAAGACTTAAAACATAATTTGTTAAGCATAAGTCAATTATGTGATAAGGGCTATAATGTAAAATTTTTACCTACTAGTTGCATAATAAACCTAAATGGGAAAAATGTTTTAAATGGAAAAAGGGTAAACAATGTTTACATGCTAGATTTAAATTGTATTCAATCGCCTACTACTTTTTGTTTGAAAACTATTTCTGATGAATCATGGCTTTGGCATAGGAGACTTTGTCATTCTAGTATGAAAAACCATAGGAGAATTACCCAAAAGAACTTAGTGAGAGGTATACCAAAACTAGACTTTACTAAGGACCACCTTTGTGATGCATGTTAATTAGGAAAACAAGTGAAGTCCTCTTTTAAGTTTAATAAGGATCTTAGAACTAGTAAACTATTAAAAAATCTTCACATGGATCATTTTGGACCTGTAAGAACTGTAAGTCTAGGAGGGAAGGTATACGGATTTGTTATAGTGGATGATTTCACAAGATTCACTTGGGTTAGATTTCTTTTTCATAAGAGTGAATCGTTTGAGAAATTCAGAAATTTTTTTACTTGTATTCAAAGGAAACTAGGGAGTGAAATAATTTCTATACAGAGTGATCATGGAGGAGAATTCAAAAATAAAAAATTTAAAAATTTTTGTAAAGAAAAAGGGATTGATCAGAATTTTTCTGCACCTAGAACCCCTCAACAAAACGGGGTAGTTGAAAGAAAAAATAGAACATTAATAGAAGCCTCCCGAGCAATGTTGGCAGAATACTCACTTCCTAGATATTTTTGGGCTGAGGCGGATAGCACTGCATGTTATGTTCTGAATAGGGTGAACGTGAGATCAAATTTAAATAAAACACCCTATGAGTTGCTAAAAGGTAGAATACCTAATTTATCTCATTTGCATGTATTTGGTTGCAAGGTGTTCATTCATAATAATGGAAAATCTGCCTTAGGAAGATTTGATCCAAAATCAGATGAAGGAATATTTGTTGGATATTCAAGTGTTGGAAAATCTTATAGGGTATTCAACAAAAGAACTTTAGTCATTGAAGAAACCACATATGTTGTATTTGATGAATTTGATAATTTGGAAGAGCCAAATGTTGTTGAAGATGAGATTGAAGAAAACTCCCAAAAGATTGATAGAATAAATTTGGAAGAAAATGTGAAAGAAAATTTGGAAGAAAATGTGGAGAGAGAAAACCCTTTGCCTAGAGATTTGAGATTTTCTAAAAACCACCCAAGAGAATTGATTATAGGTGAACCTAGTGAGGGAGTTAGAACTAGGCGTGGATTAAACAAGGAAGTCAATCATTTAGCCTTTATTTCAACAATAGAACCCACAAATATTGATCAAGCACTTTCTGATGAATTTTGGATATTGGTCATGCAAGAAGAGTTGAATCAATTTGTAAGAAATAAAGTTTGGGAATTAACCTCAAGGCCAAAAGATCAAAGTGTTGTTGGAACCAAGTGGGTGTTCAAAAATAAAATGAATGACTCAGGAGTAGTCATTAGAAATAAGGCTAGATTAGTTGCTAAGGGGTATAATCAAATTGAAGGAATTGATTTTGAGGAGACCTTTGCCCCTGTAGCAAGACTTGAAGCAATTAGGGTTTTACTTGTCTTTGCCTATTTTAAAGGTTTTAAATTGTTTCAAATGGATGTCAAAAGTGCCTTTTTAAATGGGGTAATTAAAGAAGATGTTTTTGTAGAATAACATCCAAGTTTTGAAAATTCTAAATACCCAAATCATGTTTTCAAATTAAAAAAGGTATTATATTGATTGAAACAGGCACCTAAGGCTTGGTATGAGAGGTTGAGCACCTTCCTACTTGAAAGATCTTTTGAAAAAGGAAGTGTGGATATAACTCTCTTTTTAAAAGAAATTTGGAAAGGATATACTCATTGTTCAAATTTATGTGGATGATATCATCTTTGGATCTTCAAATAAAAATCTTTGTGATAATTTTTCTAAAACAATGAGTAGTGAATTTGAAATGAGTCTAATGGGAGATTTAAATTACTTTCTAGGATTTAGCATTAAGAAACTTGAGGAAAATACATTTCTTAGTCAAACTAAATATATTAAGGACATCATCAAAAAATATGAAATGGACAATGCTAAACCTGTTAGTACACCAATGAGTTCCTCAGTTTAGTTGGATAAGGATCTTAAGGGAAAATCTGTTGATCAAAAGAAATATAGAGGGATTATTGGATCTTTACTTTACTTGACTGCTAGCCGACTAGATATTATGTTCAGTGTTTGCTTATGTGATAGATTTCAATTAGATCTAAAATAATCACATTTGACAGCAGTGAAAAGGATTTTAAGATATTTACTATGAACTCAAAACTTAGGGATTTGGTATCCTAAGTTTAGCTCTTCATTTGAAATTATTGGTTATTCAGATTCTAACTTTGCAGGCTGTAGAGTGGATAGGAAAAGCACTTTTGGAACATGTCAATTCATTGGAAATTCATTAGTTTCTTGATCCAGTAGAAAACAAAATTCAGTAGCCCTATCTACTGCAGAAGCAGAATACATTGCATTAGGAAGTTGTGTGGCACAAGTACTTTGGTTAAAATAACAGTTGATTGATTTAGGATTAACTATAGGCACTATTCCAATTTATTGTGATAATACTAGTGTTATTTGAATTTCCAAAAATCCTATTCAATATTCTAGAACCAAACACATTGACATAAGGCATCATTTCATAAGGGATCATGTATCCAAGGGAGAAATTCAACTTACTCATGTTTCAACTGAAAATCAACTTGCAGACATTTTTACAAAACCTTTAGCCTTTGATACCTTCAGTACATTAAGAACAAGGCTTGGTGTTATTGATTTGAATGCTAAAATAAAAATGTTTTTGCAACATTGATATTTATGTTTTCTTAGTTTATTTGTTTTAATTTTGTTTTGATTTTGTGATTTTTCTATGTTTTGAATGTTTAGTTTGTTTTAGTTGTGTTTGTTTGTCTTTGTTTTAAACTTTAGTGTATTTTCTTTTGTATTGATATTATGAAATGATCATGTAATCCTTTTCATAAATATCAATATATATTATAGTTGATTTTGATTTTGGATTGTTTTTTAAATGTGCTTAGTTCTTACGAATTTCATTAGTCTATTTAATCCTAATTGTGCTTAAATTAGATTGTGATTTAAGATTAATTACATTAGAAAATCTAATCTTTCTAAATTTAAAATTTGTTTATAACTTGTTATAATTAGAATTTTTAATCTCATGTCTATTCATTTAGACTACATAAAAGTTAATATTATTATTACAATTTAGATGTTTTCTTATTTTGTATTTCTTTGCTCAAGTGATATTTATGCACTTAGAAAATTTGAAATTTTAGATTATTGATCTTGGAAAGAATTAGTTTCAATTACTTTTGAAAATTATACAAAGAGTACAAAAATCAAAAGGAATGCGCAAAGGTTCGCAAATATGAAAAAGAGGCACAAAATTAGCCCAATGTCAAAAGATGCACAAGAATGTGCCAAAAATTTGAAAAAGATGCGCAAAGCGCCACATGTGGTAATTCTCTTCTTTCCAAATTCTTTCAATCTCTTAATTCAAATTGATCTTATGTTCATTTATATTCTATTGAACTTTGAAATATAAAATTTTTATTCATCTCTCTTGTAATGATTTTCTATATTCAAATGTCTAAATTGAATCAGGTTTTTGATAAATTCTTCTTACTTGCAATGTTATGTCACTTTTTAAATTCTATGAATTTCGATGATTTACCTAATGTTATTAGTTTTAGATTGCATACCTTATGTCAATCACCATTTAGATTAAATTTTCAAATGAATTTCATATAATTACTTACATTTCTTATCTATTTCTTCTTCACTTTTTGTTGTTGTCAAAAAGGGGGAGAAATTATTGTGAGTGTTTGTATGTTTTGTTTGTTTTGTTTGGATTTTGATTTTGTGTATGACTCTGTGTCTATGGCTTGTGTTATTTAGTTAAAATTTTTTTGAAAAACAAAAATATTATTCTTTGCTTCAAAATGCCTCCTTATTTTCATGTATTCATCAATTCATGGGGAGTTAAGGAGATTTGTTTAAATTGAAATCATACAATCAATAATTGTTTTGCCATCATCAAAAAGGGGGAGATTTTTAAGATAGTTGCTATTTGCATGCTTTACATTTTTGCAACTTGTATAGTTTTGATGATTCCAAATATTATTGTTCAAATGTGTAGTTATCTCCTAATAATTTTAGAAGTTTTATATTTGCTCTTGTGTGTACTAACAATTCAGGAAAATCAAACTCCAGACTACGAAGACTTCAAATCAAATTCAACATGAGATACTTTGTGAATTTGAAGCTTGTACTTTTCTTTGAATTAAATTTGAAAGGGAGTGATTGTAATTGAGTGAATAAAAACACACACACACATAAGGAGATCATATAAAATTTATACTGATCGTACGGGACGATCAGACAGTTATCTCCTTTTGAGCACATAGAACGAATAGGAAGTGGCTTGAAAAATTTTCTAAGTCCTATTCGTCCGGGATGAAATTAAATATCGTCCAGGACGACTTGGTCTCTATAAAATTTTTGTCCAGACAAAATTAATTATCGTCAGAAAATGAGTTGCTCTCTGTAAAATTTTCGTCCAGACGAAATTAATTATCGTCCAGGACGATATGGTCTTTATAAAATTTTCGTCCAGATTAAATTAATTATCATCAAAAAATGAGTTGCTCTCTGTAAAATTTTTGTCCAGACAAAATTAATTATCGTCCAGGACGATCTGGTCTCTGTAAAAATTTCGTCCAGACGAACCAATTTTCATCCAGACGATTAACCGACTTAGAACGGTTTTCAGCAGTTTTCTAAAACCGACCTAGTAATAACCGTTCGTACCGGACGAACTTAGTTCGTACGGGACAATCAGCGTGTACGAAGATATTTCATACACATATACAAATAGGGTCGTTTCAAAGCGTTTAAGTAAAATCGTCCAGGACGATCCACGATCGTACGAGACGATCCACTGCGTACAGAATTGAAAATTTACAGTTTTTGGGCATTTTTTTCTTGTCTATTGTATATATAGTCCAAATTAGACTGCCACCAAATCTTTTTGTCATTTGATCTTTGTGCCTCTTGAGAGAATAGCTAAGGAGAGAGTGTGAGAGTGCATTCAAAGGAGGATTCCTACCAATGGAGCGTGAAGGCTTCACTTGGAGTTCAAAGGTAAGAATCTCTACTTGGGAATTGGGATTACTTCACTCTTTTTCTTCTTCCTTCTAGATTTCTTGTGAGAAGATCTGTCAAGGAGATCCGGTTCGCTGCCGACACTTGGAGAGTGTGAATAGCCGAAAGGGTCGCTTTCTACACTTGGAGAGTGTGAACAACTGTAGGGTTCTCTGCCCACACTAGGAGAGTGTGAAAAGACGGAAGGGTTCTCTGCCCACATTAGGAGAGTGTGAAAGAATGGACGGTTCTCTTCCAACACTGGGGATTGTGTAAAAGAACGACAGTTCTCTACCGCACCGGGTAGTGGTGAAAAGAGTGTGTTGTAAAGGCTTCTCCGCCTTGCTGTGGGTGCAAAAGGAGAGTCACTATTGGTATTAGTGCAATACTCAGAGGGTGCCTCTGGGGAGTGGATGTAGGTCAGGTTGTAGACCAAACTACTATAAATCTGGTGTCATTTACTTTACAGTTTTTATGTTTCCGCATTTTATTTTTAATTTTTATGAACTCTGTGGTTGAAAAACATTTTCTAGATAAACTTAAAAGAAAAATTTTCATTTCGGTTCAACTTAAATTCAAAGAGGGATTAAAATTTTTTAAAACTACCAATTCACCCCCCCCCCCCTCTTGGTAGCCTTGGGACATTAACGTAGGCTTAACAACCTAATTACTAGACTCAACACAGA
>CM028359.1:54804149-54851183 GCA_016618105.1 Dendrobium huoshanense
AAGCTGGAAGGATACCTTGGTTGTTCTACTGCCCAAGTCAATCAATGCAGACAATCCGTCAAAATTCAAGCCCATCAGTTTGTGTCAATCCTTCTATAAGGTTGTGGCTAAAGTCCTTATCAACCAAATTAAGCCTGTGCTCGGCAACATTATTAGTGATGAACAGGGAGCGTTTGTTCCGGGGAGATCCATCTCCAATCATGGGCTCATTGCACAGGAGATGATGTGCAAATTCCAGCATTCGTTTCAACGTCCGGGCATGATGGCTTTGAAGTTTGACATGGCCCAGGCATATGACGGCCTAGCTTGGGAGACGCTGCAGTAGGTTATGTACCGGTTTGGGTTCCCTGACCGTCTCGTCCAGTGGATCATGCTGTGCATTATCCAGCCTCGCTTCTCTCTGTTGATCAACAACATCCAGTCTCCGTGGATTTAGGCATTGAGCGGGCTCCAACAGAGGTGCCCGCTGTCCCCTTACCTCTTTATTCTCTGTTCTGAATTGCTTACCAAGGCGTTCAGGCAACGTGGCGATCAACTGGGGATCCGCATTGTTACCAATGCTAAAATAGTTCGAACTTGTTGTATGGGGACGATATCCTTGTGTTTGCGGAGGCCACTAGGCACAATGCTATCTGCATTATGAATATCCTCGGTGATTATTGTGGCTGGATGGGGCAATGTGTTAATAAGGAAAAATCGGCGGTCCTCATTAATAAGCGATGTCCTAAATGGAAATAGAGGATGATTGCCTGGGCGATAGGGTATCGCAGAGTGGATCAATTCAACTATTTGGGGATTCCGCTGGTCATGCGGAAGCCAAATGCTGCTGATTTTGCCAAGGTTGTTCGTAATGCCCATGACAAGATTAACATTTGGGGTAAGAAGCACCTCTCATACGCCGGCCACGCTTTATTGATACGCTCTGCGCTGCTCACAATTCCTACTTACCTCTTAGCACATACGGAGGTGCCGAGTAGTGTGCTCAGTTCTATCGAGAAGTTGGGCCGGAGGTTCTTATGGCAGAAGGATTCCAATAGTAAGGGCATGCATTATGTGGGGTGGAGTAACTTTTGTATGCCGCGTGATCAGGGGGGGGGGGGGGGGCTCGGCTTTCACGATCTGATGGTTTGACGTGGCCCCTTTCGTGCTCGGCTTGCCTGGACGGTCATCAACAAACCAGATTATTTTCTCCACAAGGTCGTGACAGCCAAGTACGGCCCCAATTTCTGGCAGCTCTCTCGGGTTCCCAGGTTATCCTCTCCTTGGAGAATCATCCGGGAGGGGGCTGACGCAGTTTTAGCTATCCTTCAATGGCATATCAGGGATGGGCACTGTATTAGGATTCAGCAGGATTATTGGATCCTGGACTGTAAGATTAAGAGGTGGCCTACTTTTGTTAACGTGGAGGAGGTGGAAGACACTCGTGTTTGCTACCTATTGATGGATTCGTTGGAATGGAATGCGAAAATGGTGGTACGTTGTTTTGGCTTGGTTATGGCGCAACGTATCCTGGATATTATCACAAACTCCGGTGTGGGGACTGACATACCGGATCTCACCAAATCCTATTTTGGTTCGTCGCTTTCGGCGGTGGCATACCGGACCAAGGTCGAGGGGTCTGACTACGGTTTTGGCTTGCTGCACATGCTGAAGTTGCACCCGTGTGAGAAGTTCCATTGGTGGCGGCTCCTCCGTAATGCTATTCCCACTAACGTGTGGCTCTGCCGGAGGGGGTTATTGAACACTCGTTTGTGTCCGTGGGGTTGCGATGTGGAGGAGAGCATTGAGCATTGTATTACCCAATGTCACACGTTGAGGAAGGTGATTGGTATCCTTGGTAAGTGGGGCTTCATCATGCTTGAATTAGACTCCTTCACAGCAGCGATGGAGGGATTGTCTGCGCTGGATGAGACCAACCAGAGCCTGGGGATTATTTACTGCTACATGGTTTACCATGTGTGGCGTGCCAGAAATGACCTGAAGCAATCTAGGATGTCTCGTCCACCGTCTATTATTACTGCCACGGTCCTGTCGCTACTACCGCGGACTCACCTGATGCCGATTCTGGAGCAATGGAGCTACCACTAGCCTGTTGGGCTGTCTTCTCATAGGATTTGGTTCCCCCTCCTCCAGGTTGGTTGAAGTTTAATGTCGACGCTGCGGTGCGGCCATCCTGTTTGGCCAGGATTGGTGTGGTGGTCTGAAATTTTGTGGGTGCTTTCATTGATGCGGCTGGTATGTGGTTTGAGCATTGGGACGCTTTTCAGGCTGAAGTCCTTGCGACTATGGCGATCCGGGAGGTTTTAAGGGAATGGATGTTCGATGTTGAAGGTATTATCATTGAGGGGGACTGCTCCAATGCCATTAGGTGGCTCCAGCACCTGCATGACCATCACCACAAGGCGCATTACAATTTTGAGGGACCTGACCTTGCTTTTTTGCTTAATTTTAAACAAGTTATCTTTAGGTATACTCATCGAGATAGCAATCGCCCGGCGGATTACTGTGCCAATTTTGCTATTTTTTAGAATTTTGTTTTTTGGGATGAGAATGCTGTCGATGTCCCTTTAACCTTTTTGTCGTTGTTAAGGGACGACAGTCATAGGTTTTCTTTCACATGTAACTATGTTGTTTAATTTTAGTTAATGCAAATGCATACGTTCAGCTCAGCTCTCTCTCTCCCTCTCTCTCTCTTTCTCTATGTATGTTGTAAGCGTCATTTCCACCCGTTTCTTTCTCTCTCTTGGCGATTTGTTGTGAGAGAAGCTCTGGGTATGGCGGGGGAAGCCGAAGGTCTCCCCCCCCCCGCTCATGCGGGGGTGGCGGTAACTGTACGACTGGCGGTGATGAGGGAAGGCGATCGGGAGTTGGTTCTGGAGGATCGAAGAAGAACGGAGAGTGACAGGAATCTGGATATGGAGGATCTCCAACTAAACCAATGACTAGGTCGAAGGGTAAAGCTCAGGATACAGGTAAGATGGGATCGGAGGGATCGCTGGAAGCCAGATGAGAGGTTAAGCCACAGGGATTGGATCCTAAAGTGGCTATGCCGATTGCTAAGGGTGGTGGTCAGATGAGTGCGATTGTTAGGAAGAAGGAGGATTCTCCTCCGAAGTTAAAAATGGAGCTGATGCTGACATCTGAGGTGAGTATGATGATCAATCTGACCTTCGTTGAAAAAGATTCTATGATGGAGGTTGAAGAAATTCAAGCTACGATTGATGAGATGGAGGAATCATTTGATGTTGATGCTACTATGCCTGGTCGGAATTGATCGATGGTGGATGTTCAAGATCGTAATGGCTATGGCCAAGATCTGAGGATTGGAGTGGAATGTCAGATGGTGGATGTTCCAAATCATCCTACTTTCAATAAGGATCTATTAATTGTAGCGGACTGTTCGATGGAGGTGAGTTCTACTTTGTTTGAGCTGAACAATGCTGTAAGGGATAATGCTGGCAGAGACGGAATGAGCGTTGTTCCGAAAATTGATTCATCTGCTAGGAGGATGAGTGGGGTGAAGAGTACTTAGACTGGTTCTTGTGAAGGGAGTATCCCGCGGAATAGCACTTATGATGATTATGGAATTGTTACTTCCAATAGGATCCCTGGAAGCTCAGTGAATGGGGAAGGGAAAGGTAAGGTGGAAACTGGGAATAGAGGCCCTCTATTTCCAATTGGGGTGAGCAATGTCTGGAAGAGATCGGAGCACATCCTAATTCATCATCTTGAGGAGTTAAATGTCATATCGTATGACAGGATTTCTATTGATCTAAACCTGGAGACTACATGCGGGTTTCCACTTGCAAAAGTTGGAAGGACATATGGGATAGACTTTTTATAACTTATGATGGGACTAATGAGGTTATGCAATCTAGACTTAATATCTTGTTGCATGATTTTGAACTGTTTCACATGATACTAAATGAATCCATTTCTAATAGGTACACAAGGTTTAAACAAATAGTCACCTCTTTGCATGCACTAGGTAGGGAACTAACGAATGCTGAAATGGTTAACAAAATTCTTCATTGTTTATCTACTGCTTTTGATGCTAAAATTACTACAATTACAGAGTTTAAAGATCTAAACATTTACTCTATTGATAATCTTCTTGGTTCGCTAATTGCTTACGAGCAAGGAGTTAGCCAAAGAAAGATTAATGCAGGTGAACCACGAAGTGAGAAGAACATAGCACTAAATATGGAAGAGTCTTAGAGTGAACACTCACAACCTGAAGATGAATACGATATCGCATTGATGACTAGACAATTCATAAGCTTTCTAAAGGTGAAGAAGAAGAGATGCCAGCATTGGAATAGAGGTAAATTTAATAGAAATGGAAAAGTTTCAAATGAAGTGATTTGCTATGAGTGTAGGAAACCTGGTCATATGAAGACTGAATGCCCAAAACTCAAAGACACTCCTAGCAAGGATAAGGTTGAGAAGAAACCAATTGCAAAGAAAGGCAAGAAGAAGTTTCAAAGAGCTTTCTGGGCGGACTCAGCTTCAGATTCATCAGAGACTAAGAAGGAAGAGGAAGTCACTAATCTGTGCTTAATGGCCGATAATCTTGGTTAGTCAGATAAAGAAGAGGCATGTGACTTAACCTATGATGAACTTTTAAAGTTTCTGAACACATGCATGATGCATATAAGAAAATGAAGAAAATGCATGCTAGTCTAATTTTAGAATTTGAAGAATTACAAAAGGAACATAAAATTCTTAGGAAAGATCATGCTTTAATTGATGACAACCACATTAAATTACTTGATGAATTTGATAATTTGAATAAAAAACATGAAAATTTAAAATCATCCTATGCTGAACTTGAAAAAGATTTTAAAAATTTTAAGAATGAATTGGAGAGAAAAATTTATAAATCAAATTATACAAATTGAATTTTGGAAGATATGAATTCATTTTATAAATTAATGATAAATGCTCTCGAGGATAATAGAATACCCCCTAAACTTGAAGATTTTACTAATCCTATTATGTATCCAAAATTTATGCAATCCCTGACTTGACAGATGAATGGTAGAAGACTTAGGAAACAATTTCCAAAAGTAAAATGTAATAATTGTGGATTGTTTGGATATATAGCTCACACATGTACTTTGTAGAAAAAAAATTATTTGGTGTGGAAACCTAAGATGCATAAACTTAGACATATAATACATGCATCTGATTATAAATTGCCAAAAGGAGAACCCAAACTTGTTTGGGTTCCCAGGTCTAATATTTGATAATTTTGTAGGGTCGCTCTCACACAAGACATCATGAGAGCATATGGTACCTGGACAGTTGATGTTCAAAGTATATGACTTGAGATACCGCACAATTCATATCGCTGGAAGCCAGGAGTGGAAGCAAGGTTACACTTGGAGATAACACCACAAGGAAGGTGGTTGGATCAGGTATGAATGGAAATTTTAATAAATTTCATATTGAGATTGTGTTATTAGTAGAAGGCTCAAAGCATAACCTGTTAAGTATAAGCCAGCTATGTGATAAAAGATATTGTGTGAAATTTTTTTCTACTAGCTGCATATTAAGCCTAAATGGTAAAGATGTTTTGAATGTTAAAAGGATAAATAATGTGTATATGCTAGACTTGAATTATATTCAATCTGCTACTACTTTTTGTTTGAAAACTTAATCTAATGAGTCATGGCTTTGGCATAGGAGACTTTATCATTCTAGCATGAAAAACCTTAGAAGGACTACTTAAAAGAACTTAGTGAGAGGTATACCAAAACTAGAATTTACTAAGGACCACCTTTGTGATACATGTCAATTAGGGAATCAGGTGAAGTCTTCTTTTCATTCCAATAAGGATCTTAGAACTAGTAAACCATTCGAGATTTTTCATATGATTCTTTTTGGACCTGTTGGTACTATAAGTCTAGGAGGGAAGGTATACGGATTTGTGATTGTGGATGATTACTCGAGATTCACATGAGTTAGATTTCTATTTCATAAGAGTGAATCATTTGAGCAATTTAGAAACTTTTTAACTTGGATTCAAAGAAAACTAGGGTGTGAAATTATTTCTATATAAAGTGATTATGGAGGAGAATTTGAGAATGAGAAATTTGAGAAATTTTGTAAGGAGAAAGGAATTGATCACAACTTTTCTGCACCTGAAACCCCTCAGCAAAATAGGGTAGTCGAAAGGAAAAATAGAACATTAATAAAAGCCACCCGAGCAATGTTGGCAGAATACTCACTTCCTAAATATTTTTGGGCTGAGGCAGTTAACACTGCATGTTATGTTCTGAATAGGGTGAATGTGAGATCTCAACTAAATAAAACATCCTATGAGTTGTTAAAAGGAAAAATGCCTAATTTGTCTCATTTGCATGCTTTTAGTTGCAAGGTGTTCATTCATAACAATGGAAAATATGCCTTAGGAAAATTTGATCCAAAATCTGATGAAGAAATTTTTGTTGGATACTCTAGTGTTGGAAAGTCTTATAGAGTATTCAATAGAAAAAAATTTGGTAATTGAGGAGACCACACATATTATATTTGATGAATCTGGAAATATGGAAGAGCCAAATTTTGAAGAAGATGAAATTAAGATTAACTCCCAAAAGATTGATAAAATGAATTTGGAAAAAAATGTGGAAGAAAATTTGGAGATAGAAAACCCTTTGCCTAGAGATTTGAGATTTTCTAAAAACCACCCAAGGGAATTGATTATAGGTGAACCAAGTGAGGGTGTAAGGACTAGGCGTGGATTAATCTAAGAAGTCAATCATTCAGCCTTCATTTCAACTATAGAACCCACTAATATTGATCAAGCACTTTTTGATAAATTTTGAATTTTGGCCATCCAAGAAGAGTTGACTCAAATTGTAAGAAATAAAGTTTGAGAATTAACTACAAGGCCAAAGGATCAAAGCATAGTTGGAACTAAGTGGGTATTGAAAAACAAAATGAAGGACTCAGGAGTAGTAATTAGAAATAAGGCTAGATTAGTAGCTATGGGGTATAATCAAATTGAAGGGATTGATTTTGAGAAAACTTTTGCCCCTATAGATAGACTTGAAGACATTAGGGTGTTCCTAGCCTTTCCCTATTTTAGAGGATTTAAATTGTATCAAATGGATGTCAAAAGTGCCTTCTTAAATGGGATAATTCAAGATGATGTTTTTGTAGAACAACCTCCAAGTTTTGAAAACTTTAAATACCCAAATCATATTTTTAAGTTGAAAAAGGAATTATATGAAACAGTCACCTAGGGCTTGGTATGAGAGGTTAAGCACCTTCCTACTTGAAAGATCTTTTGGAAAAGGAAGTGTGGATACTATTGAGATTCGTTCAAAATGAATTAGGTTGTAAAACCTAAGCTTATGTCCCAGTGGCTAAACAAGAGGGGGGGTGAATTGGTAATTAAAAAAATTTGAACCCACTTTTTAAACTTTGAAAATTAAAACTTAATTGTTAGTGAATTTTTTAGAAAAAGATTTTTCAACCACAAGTTGTAAATGATAAACAAAAATAAAATGTGAAAAAGTAAAGAACATCAGATTTATAGTGGTTCGATCAATACCAAACCTACATCCACTCCCCGGAGGCACCCTACGAGTATTGCACTAATACCACTAGTGACTCTCCTTTAGCACCCACAACAAGGAGGAGAAGCCTTTACAAAAACTCTTTCCACCACTACCCGGTGCGGTAGAGAACCGTCTTCCTTTTACACTTATCCCCAATGTGGGCAGAGAACCCTTTATCCTTTCACACTCTCCTAGTGTGGGCAGAGAACTCTTCATCCTTTCACACTCTCCTAGTGTGGGCAGAGAACTCTTCATCCTTTCACACTCTCCTAGTGTGGGCAGAGAACCCTTTGGCTGTTCACACTCTTCAAGTGTCGGCAGAGAACCGGATCTCCTTGACAGATCTCCTCACAAGAAATCTAAAAGGAAGAAATAAAAGAGTGAAGTAATTCCAAATCACAAGTAGATATTCTTATCTTTGAACACCAAGCGAAGCCTTCATGCTCCAGTGGTAGGAATCCTCCTTTGAATGCTCTCTCACACTCTCTCCTTGACTCTTCTTTCAATAGGCATGAAGATCAAATGGCAAAAAGATTTGGTGGCAATCTAAATTGAACTATATATAGGAGAGACAAGAAAAATCATCCAAAACTGCAAATTTTTCAAGTCAACATGAAATGGATTATCCCGTACGATCGTGGATCATATTGAACGATTTTACTTAAAGTGTCAGAAATGATCCTGAAGTATATTGGTACGAACTATATTCGTACATGATCATGGTCCCGTATAAACTAGGTTCATCCGATAAGATCAGTTATACCATAGGTTGGTTCCCTAATAACTGCAGGACGTAACCAACTGTGGTAAGTCGGTTCACATTGTCCTGGGACAAACAAAACTTCATCCAGATGAAATTTTTACATAGAAGATTTCATTCTGGGACGATTTAGATTTCGTTTGGACAAAATTTTTACAGAGCCCAAGTCGTCCTGGCACGATTATAGATTTTGTCTGAACGAAATTTTTACAGAGAAGAATTCGTCCTGGGAAGATTTAGATTTTGTCTGGATGAAATTTTTATAGAGAAGAAATTGTCCTGGGATGATTTGGATTTCGTCTGGATGAAATTTCTACAGAGCCTAACTCATCTTGGCACGATTATATATTTCATCTGAACAAAATTTTTACAGAGCCCAACTCATCCTGGGACGAAAATAATTTTGTCTTGGACAATCAGAACTTAGAAAAATTTTCTCCAAATCCTATTCGTTCAACTGCTCGTATGAGGAGATAACTGACCTGATCGTCCCGTACAAACTGGGTTCGTCCGTACGATCAATATAAATTTTGTAAGATATCCTTAAGTGTGTGCGTGTGTTTTTATTCTCTCAATTACAATCACTCCCTTTTAATTCAAAGAATAATTTTAAGGCTTCAATTTACAAAGGATTCTATGTCGAATTTGATTTGAAGTCTTCATAGTTTGGAGTTCGAATTTCCTGAAATGTTAGTACACACAAGAGCAAAAACAAATCTTCAAAAAAAATGTTAGGAGATAATTACACATAAAATAATAATATTTGGAATCATCAAAACTATATAAGTTGCAAGAATGTAAATCATGCAAATAGCAACTCTCTTAACAATCCCCCCTTTTTGATGAAGGCAAAACAATTATCGTTTGTAGGATTGCAAATTCTAAGAATCTCCTAAATTCCCCTTGAATTGATGAATGCATAAAAATATGGAGGTATTGATTCAAAAATTATTTTTGTTTTTAAAAAATTTTATACAAAACAAAACAATAACATAATCACAAAAACAAAATAAACACAAATACTAACAAGATATACAAGACTCACAAGACACAAGACACAATTCAACAAACAATTTGAAAGTTCGATGGGGATGTTAAGCCCTATGAACTTAGTCCCAAACTAACCAAGAGAGGGGGGGGGGGGTGAATTGGTATTTTAAAAACTTCTTTTTATAAAGAAAGAAAATTGCATAAACCAAGTCACACCACAAAAATAAATGCGGAATTTAAAAGTGCGGAAGCAAGAAAAGGAACACAGAAATTTATAGTGGTTCGGTCGACTCGACTTACGTCCACTCCTTGGAGGCACCCTCCAAGTATTGCACTACAAAAAAGTGACTCTCTTTTAGCCCCCACGGCTAGGCGGAGAAACCCTCACAAGAACCTCCTTTTTGCCACCCCGGCAATGCAGAGAACCTTTCTCCTTTTGCTTCCTCCTGAAGCTGGCAGAGAACCAAAACCAAAAGCAAAACTCCTTACCTCTAACAACCCTTCCACGGATGAGAAACTCTAGACGAAGACAATGCAGAGAGATCCTTGAAGCAACCCTTGTGAAACCCCTCACAAGCTCCCCCTCACAAGATCCTCTCTTTCTCTCCTCTCTCTCTTTCTCTCCTCTAGGTCTTCTCAGGTCAAGGCAGCAGCCAAAGGTCTTTAAAAACGTTGAACAAAAACTCTTAAATAGAAGAGATTCAAAAGAGCTCATTAATTGTAAGTTGCCGACAATATCGTCCAGGCCGATATGGACATCGGCCTGGCCGATCAGTACAAATCAATGAAGATAGGCCAGAGCATCACCCTGGATGGAAAACAGGATGATTGAAAATTGGCTTAATCGTCCAGGCCGATCACACGATCGTCCTGGCCGATCAGTTCACATCAGAGGAAAATCGTCCTAACAATAGCCCTGGATACGAGCTGGCCGATATTGATCGTCCTGAAGTAACTTAAGGTTTTTGACTGGATCATCCCGGCCGATCATGCGATCGTCCAGGACAATCTGATCGTATCAATCATCCTTAATTACTCCCTTGATTTCCTGAATAGTTATGGCATAATTTGTGAATTTCGTCCAGGCCGATCATAGAATCGTCCTGGCCGATAATTTAAAAATACAGTATACCATACTTGACTATGGCGGCTACTTCTTTCTGTTTTGAGCTTATCGTCCTGGCCGATACACGTATCATCCAGGACTATCTGGTAATGTCGGCTACCTTAATTAAGAATCCTTAATTAGTCTTTCTGTTTTAAGCTGATCGTCCAGGCCGATACAAGAAATCGTCCTGGCCGATATGAGTAAAAACAGAAATTCTAAGTCTCTCAAGTGTGTGTGTGAAGGGTTACATAGCATCAGTCTCTTTGACTATTACAAGTAGACTCAAAAGGTAAAAATCAAACGTACAGACTGACTCAACCCTAAACCTACGCATTCCTGAACTTGGCTCCTTATTGATCGTCCGATCTTCGATTCCTGAAAAGTTAGAAGCAACAAGCAGTCCAAGAGAAACAGTGTTTGTCAATCATCAAAACATAAGACATGAAAAAATAGATTTGCAACAATCTCCCACTTTTTGATGATGACAAAACACAAGTAGGAAAATAAAAAATTAAACAAAAATAGATTCATTAGAAAATCAAAGTTACAACATCAACTTTTTCCTACCACACCCTATCCTACTCCCCCTTTTTGTCATCACAAAAAGAGAGTCCAGAAACAATAGAAAAACATCACGAAAGACTAACTACAAAAAGACAAGAATTAATATCTCAAAGCACAAAGTAAAAGAACGAGGGATCCTGATCATCAGATGGAGGAGGTGGAGGTGGCTGCTGAAAGTAACTGGCAAGGGTGGTAAACTGAGCATTGAACCAGGCGATGTCCTGGTCATGCTGCTGCTGCTGCTGGTGAGTAAGAAAACTGTCAAATCGAGCTAAATCCTCAGCGCGATGATGCTCGTAACGGGCAATGTCCTCAGAGTGTTGCTGCTCCTGGGCAGCAATATAGGCGTCCAACTGGGTCTCCCAACGATCAAATCTCTCAATCAACTGATCAATCGGTGAATGCTGGTGGAGAGGAGCAGGGTCAGGAAAGGGAGCTGGAGCGAGAGCCTCCTCCTCTCTAGCCCTCTGAGGTTCTTTAGGGTGGAGACGAGTACTGTGAAGGGTGCTGAAGGAATTGTTTGAGTAGAAGAGAGTTGGGAAGTCTGGTGGATTGGGATATTGAATTTGGTATTTAGTTTCAAGAACATAGGCTATGATGTGTCCTAAGGCTAGATTTGGCTTCCTTTTGTGGCCTGGATCGCGAATTGTTGTTAGGTGATCAATGTAACAAAAAAATAGGTCCGCAGTGTTGATTTCCCTATGAGCCATGATGTAGAAGGTAGTGAGGGAAAGTAGAGGGGTAATGTGGACTCGGTCGCCGGCTTTTGGAATGACGGAGGTGCGAAGGACATGTTGGATTGTCCTAGCATCTCTGACTAAAGAGCTAGTTTCTCCAACATGGTAAGGTACATTGGTCTGGCGAAGAAAGTGATTTGCCGTGGACCAGTCAAAATCAGGGTCAGAGGCGATTATGTGCAGCTTATCTCCGGTGGTGGATAGCTGTAAAAGATCAACACAGTCCTGATATGTGATTTCGACAGGGCGTCGATTCACATATGAGGACAAGGCTGTGAAGGTAGGGTTGATGCGAAGGTTTGCAAAAAATTCTAGAAGGAACTCTGAATTAAAAGGGAAAACAAGAGACAGAATGAAGCAAAGGGAGGTGTGAGCGAAAAGATCCATTACTGGGTAAGAGATGTGGACCGGATTGATAATTCTGGAAACAGTAATTCCACATTCTTTATAACGATGATATGTGGCTTCATCTTCTGCTTCCCAGAAACGAGGGTCAATCCTTTCCCTCGAGGAACTTCCAGAGGTCTGTCGGATGCATTTCCCACCAGCCATTTGAGAGTACTAAGCAAAAACACAAAGGGAGAAAGGATGAGGAGTGAAAAATCATGGCTGGATCGGCCTGAATTTAAAGAAACGGCCATGTCGTCCTGGCCGATCGCGAAATCGACCAGGCCGATATGGTTCTATAATTACGTACAGGCCGATTGGTCAAAAAGGCGGTCCAATCGTCAGGGTCGATCAGATATCGGCCAGGCCGATTAGACACAGGCTATCGGCCCGAGGAGTCAGTCCGGACGACCGTTGAAAAAACAGGTCATCCGGGCCGATTAGGTGTATCGTCCAGGACGATGCACAATAATTGATCGTACCGGCCGAAGTTAAAAACGTTTTAAATGCTTTCCACGTGTATCGTCCAGGACGAACAGTGGATCGACCCGGCCGATGGTCCAATAATGGATCATCTGGGGCCGAATTTAAAGATCAAAACATGCTGACACGTGGATCGTCCGGGACGGTCCAGTGTATCGGCCAGGACGATGCACATAGAATGCATCGGACAGACAAATATACTATCGGCCAGGACTATTACCATGAGTTCGATCAAATCGTCCAAGACGATAATGTATCGTCCAGGACGATGAATTGCAGTAAGAACAGAAAAAGATCAGCAGATGGATTTTGGACAGAATTTGTCATATCGGCCAGGACGATAAAAATATCAGCCAGGCCGATCTGACTAGAATTTGAAATCAAGACAGGAATGATGATGATCAAGACTCTCAAAAATAAAATAAAAGAAAAAAAACATTCTAAGACACACAAAAAATTAAAAAACAACACAATAAAAAACACCAAACATTTTTTTTTATGGTGGCATCATATGAGAATTCTTTTCACGAATTAAATTTTTAAAGTTTTTAGGAGATCAGGAGGTTTAACAAATTCCAATCAGAAGAAGGTAGAAAAAACTGATTCCGTTAATCCTAGATCGGACATCCTTCAGGGTACAAAATTCTTTTGGAAAAATAGAGGCCTAACTCGGAATAACAAAAAAAGGATAAGAAGATCCAATCAAGACTTGTTAACAACTAAAATATCTCATAAATAATAAACCAAAATAATTTTTCTCAATCATGAAAATTGAAATCAAATCATTGAATGTATCACATAATCAATGAGTTTTTTAAGTTTTAAGAGTTTTACCAAAGAGATGATAGCTTGCATTTAGTGGGCTAATTTTATGCCTCTTTTCACTTTTATTGGCTCTTTGAGCATCTTTTGATTTTTGATACACTTTTGTGTATATATCTTTCTTTTCAATTTGGCTTCATTGGCCTCTTTCCTTTTTAACTCTTGCAAGCTAAAAACTCTTTAATATACCCTTAAAAACATACTTAGTTGTGAGTATATCCTCCAAATATTAGAGAATAGGAGCTCTCTCTCTAACATAGGGAAGAACAATCCACAACACAAAATCAAAATCACGTGATAACTGCAATGGTAAGATTTCAAAAGCTTGAATGATATCTAAGAATTTTGACTATTATGCATAAGATAATTTAATGTAACAAGATAAGAAAGAGATCTTAAAAAGCCATTGGTTAAACTGAGTTTAGACTTTTGTTTTATAGAAGAAAATCATGCCACTAAACAAAGTCAGAAGAAGGGAAAACATCAACAGTTTACTCCCTTTAACCAATTTAGAGAAGCTAAACCCCTATCTCCAAAAACTCCAATATTTAAAAGCTTGAGAAGTTTCATCATATGGAAGGCCAAAAAATAAAGACCAAAGTGAAAAACAAAAACAAAAAAATAAAGCAAACTAAAAACAACACAAAGTGAGCAAAGAAACTAGCACAAACAAATAAAATAAAAGACACACAAAAAACTAAAAGATTTCAAGCAAGTGATAAAGCAACGGATTTAATCAATTGAGCTGCAAGCCTCCTTATGTCCAGTTATCTTATGCTCCCACGAGGTCTTTGGTGAGAGCACACCTGCAAAACTCAACAACAGTCAGTTTTAGGAACCCAAACAGGTTTGGGCTCCTTCTTAGGAAATGTAGAGTGCAATGCAGATGTGATATGCTTTGAATCATGCATCTTAGGTCTCCACACCCAATGTGTACTACAGTGAACTGTGCAAGTGTGTGAGATGTGTCCTAGCATGCCACAAGAAAAATATTGAACTCCAGGAAAAGGTTTTCTTAAATGGTTTGGGTAAAAATGCCTCTTCCTAGATTCTGGCTTTTGATTAGAAGTTGGTGTCATCCTAGCTTTCTTACATGTTTCCAAATCATTTTGAATTCTCAAGTTAGTTCTTTTTAATGCATCATTCTCAATCCTCAAATTTTTTTCAATCTCTTTAGATTTCTTAAGATCATCGTTAAGTGAGGTGTGTGAAGCTTTTAATGCATTACTTTTATCAACTAATTCCAAATGCTTCTTGTTTAATTCATCAAATTCATCAAGGAGAGCCATGTGATTTGAATCAATCGTTGCATGATCTTTGAGAAAAACTTCATGCTCTTTTTGAAGATTTGAATGTTCTAATTTTAGGCTAGCATGAGTTTTCTTAAGTTTTTTGTATGATGTATGGATTTTTTCACAAATTTCAAACAATTCATCATAGGTTGGTTTACATACCTCTTCCTCATCACTTTGATTTTCTCCCATGAAACACAAGTTTGTAGTCTCTTCCTCTGGTTTAGTCTCAGAGGAATCAGTACCAGATTCTGCCCAGAAGCCTCTTTGTATTTTCTTATTCTCCTTCCTAGACTTAGCTTTCTCCTCACCTTTTTCCTTTTCTTTGTTTGAATGATCTTGAAGTGTAGGACAATCGGCTCTTACATGTCCAGGTTTCCTGCATTCAAAACAAACAACATCAGAAGATCCTTTAATATGTTTATGATCCTTACCTTTTCTCCAACTTTGATGATGCTTTTGTTTCTTCCTTAGAAAGCTTTTGAATTGCCTTGTGATGAAGGCAACTCCATCGCTTTCAGACCCGGAAGATTCAGAATCCGATTTGTGTGCCTTCAATGCAATTGTTTTCTCTTTTTTCTTCTCACCTGCATCAAGATTTCTTTGATTCACCCCTTGCTCTTAAGCAACGAGTGAGCCAAGAAGGTTATCAATAGAATAGGTGTTCAAATCTTTAGATTCAGTGATGGCAGTAATTTTTGCATCATAAGACGAAGGCAAGCATCTCAAAATCTTGTTAACTTTTTCATAGTTCGAAAGTTCTTTTCCTAGTGCATGCAATGAAGTAGCAATCTCAGTAAACCTAGTGTACATGTCAGAAATCGATTCATGAGGTTTCATATGAAAAAGTTCGTAGTCATGCAAGAGAATGTTTAAACAGGATTGTTTAACTTCATTAGTGCCTTCATAAGTAATGCACAATTTATCCCAAATTTCTTTACCAGTTTTGCAAGTTGAAACACGCATGTAATCCTCAGATTTCAAAGCACAGAAAAAACAATTCAAACATTTCGCATTTAATTGAGCTAAATCTCATTCATCAAAAGTCCATTCGGTAAAAGAAATTTCAGTTTTAAAACCATTAATTTCACGAGAAGGTGGAGAATAACCTTCTTGAATAAGCATCCACATGCGATAATCAGTAGATTGTAAAAAATTTGACATGCGAGTTTTCCAAAAATCAAAAGGTAGGTTATCGAACAGAGGAGGTCGGGTAATTGAATACCCTTCCGTAGTGTTGCGATTCCCAAAGTTAGACATGGATCAAATTCAAAAAGTTTTCAAACTTTAATTTTCGAATCAAGCTCTGATACCACTTGAAAGTTCGATGGGGATGCTAAGCCCTATGAACTTAGTCTCAAACTAACCAAGAGGGGGGGGGGGGTGAATTGGTATTTTAAAAACTTCTTTTTACAAAGAAAGAAAATTGCATAAACTAAGTCACACCACAAAAATAAATGCGGAATTTAAAAGTGCGGAAGCAAGAAAAGGAACACAGAAATTTATAGTGGTTCGGTCGACTCGACCTACGTCCACTCCTTGGAGGCACCCTCCAACTATTGCAGTACAAAAAAGTGACTCTCCTTTAGCCCCCACGGCTAGGCGGAGAAACCCTCACAAGAACCTCCTTTTTGCCACCCCGGCAAGGCAGAGAACCTTTCTCTTTTTGCTTCCTCCAGAAGCTGACAGAGAACCAAAACCAAAAGCAAAACTCCTTACCTCTACCAACCCTTCCACGGACGAGAAACTCTAGACGAAGATGACGTAGAGAGATCCTTGAAGCAACCCTTGTGAAACCCCTCACAAGCTCCCCCTCACAAGATCCTCTCTCTCTCTCCTCTCTCTCTTTCTCTCCTCTAGGTCTTCTCAGGTCAAGGCAGCAGCCAAGGGTCTTTAAAAATGTTGAACAAAAGCTCTTAAATAGAAGAGCTTCAAAAGAGCTCATTAATTGCAAGTTGCCGACAATATCGTCTAGGCCGATATGGACATCGGCCTGGCCGATCAGTACAAATCAATGAAGATCGGCCAGAGCATCGCCCTGGATGGAAAAAAGGACGATTGAAAATTGGCTTGATCGTCCAGGCCGATCACACGATCGTCCTGGCCGATCAGTTCACATCAGAGGAAAATCGTCCTGACAATAGCCTTGGATACGAGCTGGCCGATATTGATCGTCCTGAAGTAACTTAAGATTTTTGACTGGATCATCTCGGCCGATCCTGCGATCGTCCAGGATGATCTGATCGTATCAATCATCCTTAATTACTCCCTTGATTTCCTGAAAAATTATGGCATAATTTGTGAATTTCGTCCAGGCCGATCATAGGATCGTCCTGGCCGATAATTTAAAAATACAGTATACCATACTTGACTATGGCGGCTACTTCTTTCTATTTTGAGCTTATCGTCCTGGCCGATACACGTATCGTCCAGGACGATCTGGTAATGTCGGCTGCCTTAATTAAGAATCCTTAATTAGTCTTTCTGTTTTAAGCTGATCGTCCAGGCCGATACAAGAAATCGTCCTGGCCGATATGAGTAAAAATAGAAATTCTAAGTCTCTCAAGTGTGTGTGTGAAGGGTTACATAGCATCAGTCTCTTTGACTATTACAAGTAGACTCAAAAGGTGAAAATCAAACGTACAGACTGACTCAACCCTAAACCTACGCATTCCTGAACTTGGCTCCTTATTGATCGTCCGATCTTTGATTCCTGAAAAATTAGAAGCAACAAGCAGTCCAAGAGAAATAGTATTTGTCAATCATCAAAACATAAGACATGAAAAAATAAATTTGCAACACAATTTCTCACCCTCTTTGACAATAGCAAAAAGTGAAGAAGAAAAAAAAAGACTTGAAATTTAAGCAGAGATATGAAAATCATTTGATAATATAACCTTAACAGTGATTGAAATAAGTTATGCAAATAAAATTAAAACATTAGGCAAATCATAGAAATTCATATAATTTAAGAAGTGATATAACATAGATAATAAAAGAATTTATTAAAGATATGAGTCAGTTTAGACATTAAGATAGAGAAAATCATTGCAATATGGATGAATAAAAAATTGTATATTTCAAATTTCAATATCAATTATAAATGAACATAAGATCAATTTGAATTAAGAGATTAAAAGAGTTTGGAAAGAAATAACTACCACATGTGGCGCTTTGCGCATCTTTTTCATAGTCGTGGAACATTTTTGTGCATCATTTTTACTTTGGGCTTATTTTGTGCCTCTTTTTCACATTACGAACCTTTGTGCATTTCTTTTGATTTTTTATTGTACTTTTACATAATTTGCAAGAGTAATTTTATTCTTTCCAAAACAATAAGCTAAAATTTCAAATCTTTCTAAGTGCATAAATAATGATTGATAAGTGAAATAAAAAATAAAAAAACATCGCAATTGTAATAATAATTTTAACAATAATACAGTCTAAAGAAGAGACATGAAATTGAAAATCCTAATAATATCAAGTTATAAGCAAAACTTAAACTTAGAATAATTAGATTTTCTAATGAATTTAATTTTTCTTGCAATTTAGGTTATAACATGATTAAAATTAAAAATCTAACTATTTACATAAAGTTTAACAAACATTTCAAAAGTGAATTCAAATCAAAACACAAGAACTTATATTGATATCATTTTAAATATTACAAGGATTCATCAAGATATCAATACAACAACTAAAATAAAGAAGAAATACATCAAACTACTAAAAGCAAACAATAACTAACATATAAACAATAACAATACAAACACAAAACATCAAGTGCAACAATCACACAGATGGTCCCTATTCTGGAGGAGGAGGAAGAGCAATACCAAAGAGATTAAAGTATGTATTCAACATAAGTACATTGGTACTAATATCATTAATTTGTCCCCTTAAAAAACCCATGTAATGTTGATATTGAGCATCCTGCTGTTGAAGATAAGTCTCAATTTAATCAAAGCATTGATAATAAAGAGTCTTAAGCTGATCAAATCTTTGAACCAAATTTTGATAATTTGGCTCATTTGCAGGAGAAGGCGCACCTTCAGGCTCTTCTTCTGTATCTCTGATGACATGTGCTTTATCTGATTCTTCCTTAAAGATCGCTTTAAATGATCCATCATTGCAATAGAGCCGTTCTTCATATTCTTGATCAGGATGAACCAAGTTATACTTCTTTTCTAGAACAGAGGAAACTAAGTATCCTAAAGCAATATTCCACTTCCTTTTGTAATTTGCATGGCCAATTTTAGATAGCCCATAAAGATAGTTGAGGATAAGTTGGGCTTCATCTTTAGGCCTTTTTGACATGATTAAAAAAGTCATCATGGAAAGAAGGGGGGTAATATTGACTATATCACGAGCTTGTGGAATGATTGAAGTTCTAAGAATGTGCTGGATGATGCGTGCATTCTGGATAAGACCGGATACCTTAGCCACATGCTCAGCTAAACCATTTCCTCTAATCACCCTATTGATTTCATACCATTTATATGTATCATTGATGATTAAGGTATGAGCTCTACTTCCCTCAGTCCTTAAATTTAGAAAAGCTTCTAAGTCGTAATTGGTGATTTTAACTTTTTGTTTGAAAATAAAGGACCGAATCATAGAGTGGTCAGAATTGAAGGACATATTGGCTAGAAAGTAGTTGAAGGTTTCTTTATTATAGAGGTGGACTAGAGTAAGGATAAAGTGAAACTGAGTCGAAGCAAATAAAGGCATTACCTGAAATATAATATCTTCTTGAATTAAAGTTCAGGAAGGAGTGATTTTGGCAGAAGCAAATCTAGGAAAAAAATCCTCATTTGCTTTGGACAGAAAGTTTTCGGATGAATTCCTATGTGACTTCTTCGCTAAGACCTTTTGACGCTTACTTGAACTAGCCATTTTAAATTGATCTAGAGTAAGAAAGGAGTTTAAAGTGATGTTTAGCGTGTGACTATTGAGTTAAAAGCCTGCCTATTTATTGAAAATGACATGTTCATACCAGACGAAGAATTTTGCATCCCGTATGAAATTTCGTTTGTCATGTACAAAAAATTTTGTACAGATGATCCAATCCGTCCAAAATGAAATGGCTTTTTGTAATCAACGTGACTTACGAAGCATCCTTTCGTACAGACTTTTGACCAAATTGATCGAACAGACGAACACGTGTTCTTCCCTGGATGATTAGAACTTATATCATTTTAATGGCAGTTGAAACTATCTCCTACATCGAACTGACATGTGTTCGTCCATACAAACCAAAAGTTCGTACGGACGAAGTTCATATTAAAAACTACATTATCCATTCAACTGCTTCAATTATTCATCCCGTAATTTGAAAAATATTTTGTCCCAGATGATCGTGACGATCGTACAGACGAAGTACATTAAAAAACTGCAATCAAACGGTTCAAAATCAGATAGTTTGTCACACTACACAAATCATCCCGTATGAAAATATTTCATCCCGGACGATGATGACTTAAAGAATTTTGATTTTTGTACTCAACCAAAAATAAACATCAAAAACACAAAAAAAAACCAAAAATAACGATGAAACACAGACTTCTAAAAGGAAAAATCACACAAATAAAATTATAAACACATAAAAAACATTTAATTAATAAACAAACATCAATATTGCAAGAACATTTTTATTTAAGCATTTAAATCAATCACACTAACCTTTGTTCTTAATGCACTGAAAATATCAAAGGCTAAAGGTTTTGTAAAAATGTCTGCAAGTTGATTTTCAGTTTTAACATGAATGAGTTCAATTTCTCCCTTGGATACATGATCCCTTATGAAATGATGCCTTATGTTAATGTGTTTGGTTCTTGAATGTTGAATAGGATTTTTTAAAATACAAATAGTACTAGTGTTATCATAATAAATTGGTATAGTTCCTATAGTTAATCATAAATCAATCAACTGTTGTTTTAACCAAAGTACTTGTGCCACACAACTTCATAATGCAATGTATTCAGCTTCTGTAGTAGATAGGGCTATTGAATTTTTTTTTTCAACTGGACCATGAAACAAATGAATTTCCAATGAACTAACATGTTCCAGAAGTGGTTTTTCTATCCATCCTATAACCTGCAAAGTCAAAATCTGAATAAGCAATTATTTAAAATGAAGAGCTAAACTTAGGATACCAAATTCCTAAGTTCTGAGTTTCTAACAGATATCTTAAAATCCTTTTCACTGCTGTCAAATGTGATTCTTTTGGATCTGATTGAAATCTAGCACATAAGCAAACAGTAAATATGATATCGGTCCGGCGAGCAGTCAAGTAAAGTAAAGGTCTAATTATCCCTTTAAATTTCTTTTAATCAACAAATTTTCTCTTATGATCCTTATCCAACTAAACTGAGGAACTCATTGGTGTACTTACAAGTTTAGCATTATCAATTTCAAACTTTTTGAGGATGTCCTTAACATACTTTAATTTACGTAGAAATTTTTCTTCCTCAATTTGCTTAATGCTAAAACCTAGAAAGTAACTTAAATCTCCCATTAGACTCATCTCAAATTCACTACTCATTATTTTAGAAAAATCTTCACTAAGATTTTTATTTGAAGATTCAAAAATGATATCATCCACAAAAATTTAATAATGAGTATATCCTTTCCATATTTTTTCAAAAAGAGAGTTGTATCCACACTTCCTTTTTTAAATGATCTTCCTATTTTAATCCATAAAATTCCTTTTTCAACTTGAAAACATGATTTGAGTATTTAGATTTTTCAAAACCTAGAGGTTGTTCTACAAAAACATCATCTTCAATTACCCCATTTTAAAATGCACTTTTCACATCCATTTGAAATAATTTGAAACCTCTAAAACAGGCAAAGGCTAGCAAAACCCTAACTACTTAAGTCTAGCTACAGGGGCAAAAGTCTCCTCAAAATCAATCCCTTCAATCTGGTTATACCCCTTAGCTACTAATCTAGTCTTATTTTTAATGACCACTCTTGAGTCATTCATTTTTTTTTTGAATACCCACTTAATTCCAATTACACTTTGATCTTTTGACCTTGTAGTTAATTCCCAAACTTTGTTTCTTACAAATTAACTCAACTCTTCTTGCATGGTCAAAATCCAAAATTCATCAGAAAGTGCTTGATCAATATTAGTGGGTTTTATAGTTGAAATGAAGGATGAATGATTGAATTCCTTATTTAATCCACGCCTAGTCCTTACACCCTCACTTGGTTCACGTATAATTAATTCCCTTTGGTGGTTTTTAGAAAATCTCAAATCTCTAGGCAAAGGGTTTTCTACTTCCAAATTTTCTTTCACATTTTCTTCAACATTTTCTTCCAAATTTAATTTAACAATCTTTTGGGAGTTAATCTCAATCTCATCTTCTACAACATTCAGCTCTTTCATATTACCAGATTCATCAAATACAATATGTGTGGTCTCCTCAATTACTAAAGTTCTTTTATTTAATACCCTATAAGATTTTCCAATACTTGAGTATCCAACAAAAATTCCTTCATCTGATTTTGGATAAAATTTTCCTAAGGCAGATTTTCCATTATTATGAATGAACACCTTGCAACCAAAAACATGTAAATGAGACAAATTATGTGTTCTCCCTTTTAGCAACTCATAGGATGTTTTATTTAACTTAGATCTCACTTTCATCCTATTAAGAATATAATATGTAGTGCTAACAGCCTCAGCCCAAAAATATTTAGGAAGTGAATATTCTGCCAACATTGCTCGGGCGGCTTCTATTAATATTTTGTTTTTACTTTTGACTACCCCATTTTGCTGAGGGGTTATAGGTGCAGGAAAGTTGTGATCAATTCCTTTCTCCGTACAAAATTTTTCAAATCTCTCATTCTCGAATTCTCCTCCATGATCACTTTGAATAAAAATAATTTCACACCATAATTTCCTTTGAATCCAAGTTGAAAAATTTCTAAATTCTTCAAATGATTCACTCTTATGAAATAAAAATCTAATCCATATGAATCTTGAGTAATCATCTAGAATTCAAAATCCGTATACCTTCCTTCCTAGACTCACAGTTCCAACTGGTCCAAAAAGATCCATATGAAAAATCTATAAAGGTTTACTAGTTCTAAGATTATTATTGGACTAAAAAGAGGACTTTACTTGCTTTCCTAGTTGACATGCATCACAAAGGTGGTCGTTAGTAAAGTCTAGTTTAGGTATACCTCTCACTAAGTTCTTTTGGGTAATCCTCCTAAGGTTTTTCATGCTAGAATGCAAAATCTCCTATGCCATAGCCATGACTCGTTAGAAACAGTTTTCAAACAAAAAGCAATAGGAGAATTAATGCAATTTAAATCTAGCATGTAAACATTTTCCATTCAAAACATCTTTATCATTTAAGCTTAATATGCAGATAGTAGGAAAAAATTTTACACAATAACCTTTAACACATAGCTGGCTTATACTTAACAAATTATGCTTTAAGCCTTCTACCAATAACACATTGTTAATGAAAAAATTCTTAAAATTTCTAATCATACCTGATCCAATCACCTTCTTTGTGGTGTTATCTCCAAGTGTAACCTTGCCTCCATTCTTGGCTTCTAGCATTATGAATTGAGCAGTATCTCCAGTCATATGCTTTGAACATCCGCTATCAAGGTACCATATGCTCTCATGAGGTCTTGTGTGAGAGCGACTCTCTTCTTGATCTGACTGATCAAGATTGTTGGCCATTAAGCATAAATTAGTGACTTCCTCTTCCTTTTCTTTTTCTGACGAGTCTGAAGCTGAGTCCGCCCAAAAATCTTGTTGGAACTTCTTCTTGCCCTTCTTCACAACTAGTTTCTCATCTACCTTCTCCTTGTTAGGATTGACATTGATTTTTGGGCATTCCATCTTTATATGTCTAGGTTTCCTGCACTCATAGCAAATAATTTCATTAGAAACCTTTGCATTTCAATTAAATTTACCTTTATTCCATTGCTGGCTTCTCTTTTTCTTCCTCTTCAAAAAGCTTCTGAACAGTCTAGTCTTCAATGCGATGTGGTCTTCATCCTCAGTTTGTGAGTGTTCACTCTCAGACTTTTCCACATTCAGTGCTATTTTTTCTCCCTTCGTGGTTCACCTGCATCAACTTTTCTGTGGCTAACTCCTTGCTCATAAGTAATAAGTGAACCAAGAACATTGTCAATAAAGTAAATGTGTAAATCCTTAGACTTTGTAATTACAGTAATTTTAGCATCATATGCAGTTAGTAAGCAGTGAAGAATCTTATTAATTATTTCAGCATTTGTTAACTCCCTACCTAATGCTTAAAAAGAGGTGACTATTTGTGTGAATCTTATGTACATATCAGAAATATATTCATTTGGTTTCATGCGAAATAGTTCATAATCTTGCAACAAGATATTAAGTCTAGATTGCTTAACCTCATTAGTCCCCTCATATGTTATACAAAGTCTATCCCATATTTCCTTTCCACTTTGCAAGTGAAAACCCGCATGAAGTCTTCTGATTTTAAAGCATAAAAGAAACCATTTATGAATTTGGCATTTAGTTGTGCTAAGTCACGTTCTGAGGCATTTGGCATGTATATTGGTACGAATAATGTTCGTATACGATCATCGTCCCGTACGAACTAGGTTTGTACGGTACAATCAATTATACCATAGGTCGGTTTCCTAATAACTGCAGGACGTAACCAACTATGGTAAGTCGGTTCACATCACCCTGGGACGAATAGTACTTCATATGGATGAAATTTTTACTGAGAAGAATTCATTCTGGGAAAATTTAGATTTTGTCTAGACGAAATTTTTATAGAGCCCAAGTCATCCTAGCACGATTATAGATTTCGTCAGAACAAAATTTTTATAGAGAAGAATTCGTCCTGGGACGATTTAGATTTCGTCTGGACAAAATTTCTACAGAGAAGAAATCATCCTAGGACGATTTGGATTTTCTTTTGGACAAAATTTTACAGAGCCCAACTCGTCTTGACACGATTATACATTTCATCTGAACAAAATTTTTACAGAGCCCAACTCGTCCTAGGACAAAAATGATTTCTTCTTAGACAATCAGGTCTTAGAAAAATTTCCTCCAAATCCTGTTCTTTCCATTGCCCGTATAAGGAGATAACTGACCCGATCGTCATGTACGAACTGGGTTCGTCCCGTATGATCAGTATAAATTTTGTAAGATCTCCATAAATGTGTTTGTGTTTTTATGCACTCAATTATAATCACTCCCTTTCAATTCAAAGAATAATTTTAAGGATTCAATTTATAAAGGATTGTATGTTGAATTTGATTTGAAGTCTTCATAGTTTAAAGTTCGATTTTTCATAAATATTAGTACACACAAGAGGAAAAACAAATCTTCCAAAAAAAATTTTAGGAGATAACTACATAAAAAATAATATTATTTGGAATCATCAAAACTATACAAGTTGCAAGAATGTAAAACATGCAAATTGCAGCTCTCTTAACAGATACAACTCTCTTTTTTAAGAAATGTGAAAAGGATATTCTCATTATTCAAATTTATGTGAATGATATCATTTTTGGATCTTCAAATAAAAATCTTTATGATGATTTTTCTAAAATAATGAGTAGTGAATTTGAGATGAGTTTAATGGGAGATTTGAGTTACTTTCTAGGATTTAACATTAAGCAAATTAAGGAAGGTACATTTCTTAGTGAGTCAAAGTATGTTAAGGACATCCTCAAAAAGTATGAAATGGACAATGCTAAACCTATTAGTACACCAATGAGTTCCTCAGTTCAGTTGGATAAGGACCCTAAGGGAAAATCTATTTATCAAAAGAAATTTAGAGGGATAATTGGATCTTTGCTTTACTTGACAGCTAGCCACCCCGATATCATGTTTAGTGTCTGTTTGTGAGCTAGATTTCAATCAGATTCAAAAGAATCAAATTTGACAGCAGTGAAAAAGATTTTTTAAAATCTGTTAGGAACTCAAAACTTAGGAATCTTTTATCCTAAGTTTAGCTCTTCATTTGATATAATTGGTTATTCAGATTTTGACATTGTAGATTGTTGGGTGGTTAGAAAGTGCACTTCTAGAACATGTCAATTTATTGGAAATTTTCTAGTCTCTTGGTCCAGTAGAAAATAAAATTCAGTAGCCCTATCTACTACAGAAACTGAATACATTGCATTTGGAAGTTGTGTGGCATAAGTACTTTGGTTGAAACAACAATTGATTGATTTAGGATTGACTATATGCACTATTCCAATTTATTGTGATAACACTAGTGCTATTTGCATTTCTAAAAATCCTATTCAACATTCAAGAACCAAACACATATAAATAAGGCATCATTTCATAAGGGATCATGTATCCAAAGGAGAAATTGAACTCAATCATGTTTCTACTAAAAATCTACTTGCAGACATTTTTACAAAACCTTTAGCCTTTGATACTTTCAGTGCATTAAGAACAAGGCTTGGTGTGATTGATTTGAATGCTTAAATAAAAATATTTTTGCAATATTGAAGTTGGTTTTCTAGCTAAATGTCTTTGTGTTCTTATGAGTTTTTGATTTTTTTTTTGTGTGAGTTTTTCTTTTAAAGTTTGTTTTTTTTCGTTGTTTTGTGTTTTTTGTGTATTTTGTGTCTTAGTTTTGATTGATTGTAAAAAATTTGAAAATTTTTTGAGTGACAAATGTCCGGGACAAAATGTTTTCGTACAGGATGATGTATGTTATGTGACAAACTATCGGATTTTAAATCATTTGAGTGCAGTTTTCAGTATTTTTTTGTCACTTCGTCTGTACGATCGTCACGATTGTCTGGGGCAAAATATTTTTCAAACGACGGGATGAATGAATAAGGTGGTTGAATGGATAAGGTAGTTTTTAATACAAACTTTGTACATACGAACCTTTGGTTTGTCTGGACGAACACATGTCAGTTCGATGTAGGGGACGGTTTTAATTGCCATTAAAATGATATAAGTTTTTATCGCCCTAGGATGAACACGTATTCGTCTGTACGATCAGACCTGTCAAAAGTCTTTATGAAAGATGCTCGTAAGTTGTGTTGATTATGAAAAGTTGTTTCATTTTGTTGCTTTCAATCGTCCAAAAGAAATTTTTTTCGTACAAGACGAATTAAAAATTTTGTACGGGATGAAATTTTTTCATATGGTACGAACTTATCATTTCCAATAAATAGAAGGGATTTTGAACTCAACCGTCACACTCAACTCCACTTTCAATCTCTTTCGTACTCTAGATCCTCTTCCAAATGGCGAGTTCAAGCAAGAGACGAAAGATTCTGGCAAAGAAACCACATCAAAATTCCTCTTAAAATTTCCTTTCTAAAGCAAATGAGGAAACTTTTTCTAGGTTTGCCTCTGCGAAGATTACACCCTCAAGAATCCTAATCCAAGAATAACTTACCTTTTAGGAAATGAACTTATTTTCCTAAACACAGTTTGGTTTTATCCTTACCCTCGTCCATCTCTACAATAAGGAAACCTTCCACTTCTTCATCGCCAATATATCTTTTAATTCTGACCACTCTATAATCCGTTCATTTGTCTTCAAACAAAAAGATGAAATCACCAAACAGGACTTAGGAGCCTTTTTGAATTTAAGGATAGAGGGATCCAGAGCCCATCACTTGATTAACACTCATGATTATTCATGGTCTGAAATTAATAATATGATGAGAGAGAGCAATGTGAACAAACATGTGGCTAGAGTATCCGATCTAGTTCGTAATGCAAAAATCATCCAGCTTGTCCTTAGAACTTCTATAATTCCTAAAGCTGGTGATAGGATCAACATTACCCCTCTTCTTAATATGGTGACTTTCTTGATCATAACTAAAGAACCTATAGATGAAGCCTAACTTATCCTTGACTATCTTTATGGGCTGTCTGAAATTGGACTTGTAGAACATAAGAGAAAGAAGAACATCGCCTTAGGACATCTTATTGCCTACATTCTGGAGAAGAAATACCATTTGGTTCATCCTGATCAAAAGTTTGAAGAACTGCTATACTACAATGACGGATCATTTAGAGCAATATTCAAAGAAGAACCAAGTAAAACTCATGTCATTAGTGATACAGAGGAAGAACCAGAAGCTGCACCTTCACCTGCCATGAACCAAATTATCAGGATTTGGTTCAAAGATTTGATCACTTAGAGACTCATTTTGATCAACGCTTTGATCAAATCGAGACTCAACTTCAGCAGCAGGCCGTACATTATCAGTATGACATGAATTTTATGAGGGATCAGATGAATGATATCAGTACCAATGTGCTTATGATGAGTACTTATTTTAACATCTTTGGTGCTGCAACTCCTCCTCCACTACCAGATCAGGGTCCTTTACAGTGATTGTAGCACTTAGTTTTATGTATTTTCTATAGTTTGTGTTTTTAGATGTGTTTTCAGTAAGTTTGTTATATTTTCTTTTCTTTAGATGTTTTGTTTATGTATCGATATCCTGACCTTAAATTGTAATATCTTCATAATGATATCAATTTATGTTCACGTGTTTTGGATTTAATCGTATTGAAATGTGTGTTAGCCTTTATAACAATCATTATATTTTTTATCTTAATAGTGCTATACTTTGAAGTGCAAGTCTAAATTAAATTCATTAGAAAATCAAATTTTTTTTAAATTTAAGTTCTGCTTATAACTTGATATAATTACAATTCTCAATTTCATGTCTCTTATTTAGACTACATTAATTCTAATATTATTATTGCAACTATGATGTTTTCTTATTTTATATTTCACTTATCAATAAATATTTATGCACTTTGAAAAATTTGAAATTTTTTATTATTGATTTTAGAAAGATCAAAATTACTCTTGAAAAAATATACAAATGTATAAAAATCAAAAAAATGCGCAATGGTTCGCAAGTAGAAAAAGAGGTACAAAATAAGACAAAAAAAAGATGCGCAAAAATGTGCCAATAATTTCAAAAAGATGTGCAAAGCGTCACATGTGGTAATTATTTCTTTCCATTATCTTTTAATCTCTTAATTCAAATTGATCTACTGTACATTTATATTCTGTATTGACATTTGAAATATACAAATTTTCTATTCATCCTATTTGTAATGATTTTCTTTATCTTAGTATCTAAATTGTCTCTTGCTTTTGATATATTCTTTCTATTATCATTGTTATATCTCTTCTTAAATTCTATGAAATAATATGATTTGCCTAATGTTTTAATTTTAATTGCATAACTTATTTCACTAACTTTCAAGATTGAATTATCAAATGATTTTCATATGTATGCTTACATTTCTTTTTCTTCTTTATTTTTTGCTGTTGTCAAAAAGGGGGATAAATTGTTTGTATCATGTTTTTTATTTTTGTTGATTCATATTTTATGTGTGTGTGTCTATTTTTGATTTTGTTTAGGGTTTTGTGTATGTTGTATTTTTGTTTTATTTTTGTTTCTTATATATTTCTAAAAATGCCTCCTTATTTACACGAGTTCATCAATTCAGGGGGAGTTTAGGAGATTTTTTTAAATTTGAAAATTATACAAATAGTAATTGCTTTGCCATCATAAAAAAGGGAGAGATTGTTAAGAGGGTTGCTATTTGCATGTTTTACATTCTTGCAACTTGTATAGTTTTGATGATTTCAAATATTTTTTTTTGTATAGTTATCTCCTAACACTTTTTGGAAGAGTTGTTTTTGCTCTTGTGTGTACTAACATTTCAGGAAAATCAAACTCCATACTACAATGACTTCAAATCAAATTCAGCATGAGATACTTTGTGTATTTAAAACTTGTATTTTTTCTTTCAATTAAGTTTTGAAACATAGTGATTGTAATTGAGTGAATGCACACACACTCTTAAGGAGATCTTGAGAAATTTGTACTGATCATACGGGAAGAACATAGTTCATACGGGATGATCAAGTCAGTAATCTCCTCATAAGAGCAATGGAACGAACAGGAGTCGAAGGAAATTTTTCTAAGTCCTGATCATCCAGGATGAAGTGTATTCGTCCAGGATGAAGTGTATTCGTCCAGGACGAAGTGTATTCATCCCAGGATGAAGTGTATTTGTCCTAGGACGAAATGTTCTCTGGAAAATTTTTGTTTAAAAATGAAGTGTATTCGTTCCAGGATGAGTTGCTCTCTGGATTGCTATCATCCAAGATGAAGTATATTCATCCCGAGATGATTTGATCTCGGTAAAACTTTCATCTAAATGAACCTTAACTTCGTACCAGGACAAAGTGAACCGACACAAAAAACCTTAACGACCTATAGAATAACCATTCGTACCATACTAACCTAGTTCGTACGGGATGATGTGTGTGTACGAAGTCATTTCATATCCATATATATATATATATTAGGTTCGTTTCCAAGGCACTTAAGTAAAATTGTCCAGGATGATCCACGATCGTACGGGATGATCCAATGCGTATTGACTTGAAAATTTAGAGTTTTTGGAAGGTTTTTTGTGTCTTTCCTATAAATAGTCCAAAAAAAACTGCCACATAATTTTTTTGCCTACTGATCTTCATGCCTATTGAAAGAAGAGTCAAGGAGAGAGTGTTTGAGAGAGTGTTTGAAGGTTTCACTTGGTACACAAAGGTAAGAGTCTTTACTCTTGGTTTGTGATTACTTCACACTTTTCTCTCTTCCTTCTAGATTTCTTGTGAGAAGATCTGTCAAGGAGATCCAGTTCTCTGCCGACACTTAGAGAGTGTGAACAGCCGAAGGGTTCTCTGCCCATACTAGGAGAGTGTGAAAGGATGAAGGGTTCTCTGCCCACACTAGGAGAGTGTGAAAGGATGAAGGGTTCTCTGCCCACACTAGGAGAGTGTGAAAGGATGAAGGGTTCTCTGCCCACACTAGGAAAGTGTGAAAGGATGAAGGTTTTTTGCCAGCACTGGGGATAGCGTAAAAGGACGACGATTCTCTACCGCACCGGGTAGTGGTGGAAAGAGTTTTTATAAAGGCTTCTCCGCCTTACTGTGGGTGCTAAAGGAGAGTCACTAGTGGAATTAATGCAATACTCTGAGTGTGTTGGTGGAATTTTGGAAAACAGGTTTTGAAAAATATTAGTTTTCTTTGGGGATTTTAATATTAAGGTTAAGTTCTAATTCTAAGGTCGAATCAACTCGTTAGAAAGAGTATATCACCCCGAAGGACGAAAATAAACTTTCATGACGGTATTCAGACTTAGAATTATGAAATCCAACTTGAATATTGTGAGCGGATGCTAAAGAGAAATTCATATGACCCCGAAGGGTCAAAATGAGGTTCAACTGAATATCCAACTACAATATTCAAGAAGTGTGATCGTTAGGTTCACATCCAAAGCCTTATCGAAGAAAGATATATCTCCCCGAAGGGAGAAAATATCACTCGATGATAATTCCTTGAATATGATAATAATGATCACTAATATTTTAAATTTTCCCAAAGAAATCCAATTGAATTTTGAAAAATCAATTTTTTAAAAAATCAGGTGTGTGTGGTTCTAAATCTCCTACGAGCGCAAGCCCTCGTAGTTAATTACATCGTAGGGAGATAAAATCCCCTACGAAAACTCTCGATTAAAATAGTGGCAAAATTTTGTTTAGAGTTTCTAGGAGTGATATCAAAGTATGAATAGAATTATTGGAAAATCAAAAGGGAATGGATCAAAATTGAGCAGTTATTAACGGAGTTAAAGGATGAGAGGTAGGGGACACTTTGAGATTCCAGAACCATCCGGAAATGTCCCAACTTAATCTAAGTGTTGGGCTTTATGTTTTGGACTTGAAATGATATTTAATTAGAGTTGAGCATTTTATTAGAAATTTGGGATTAGATTCCCGAAGTTTGGGGTCTTATAATCAAAGATATGCCCCAGAACCTAAATCTATTTTGGACACTGGACCACAGTCGTCCGATCCTAACTAATGCAGTGCAAGGTCTGGACTTACCCCGGCCTGGATTGGGGAGCCAGCTAACCACCTAATCGATTTAAAATACATGAATCCGGTCTTTTATGAAAGAGTGGTAGGGACGTTATAATTAAAGTTTTGGGGAGGCGGGGCCGACATCTAGAGATTTTCCTAATTGGCCCCTTTGACTTATGTTGGGTGCTAAAATGCTAAGGACTATGAAATTAAAATTTTGACTCTTTAATTTGTATCTAATGCAATGCATGCTGGTTAACAACCTCAAATCAAATATGCTTGAAATTTTTAAAAATAGGCTTATAAAATAATTTTTTAGAAGACTGGACTTCCCCAGGTCCGGCACCTCGTCCTCATAGGTCAGACTATCCGGACTCTACCCGCAGGCGGGGAAGGGTCTAAAGCAAGGAAAGAGTAATGCAGAAATATGCATGCGACCCCGGGGTCGATCCCCGGCTAATTCCCTAGATTCGTTATCTTTCTATGTTATTTAGACTCACTAAAATTTTAGACTTTTAGGATTATGAGTATAAAACTTTCGCACCCTCACGAGCCTCACGTATCCAGGCGAAAACAAAGAGCGGCATGCAATCGCCAAAAAAACTAGTAAAAATAAGTAATCCTAAAGGCAATCAAATCATCAAATCAAATACAAATTAATTAATAAATGTCCATAGGCAGAATTACCTTGCTTATTACAAACCAGAATATTACAGAAAGTAAAGTGGCCGGGCACCACTGACAACAACCCGGATTCTAAGCCTAGTAATGACGCAAGTTATTTTGAGTGGGATACTCTCAATCTTCAAGTCTTCAAATCTTTAATTTCATTCTTCTTTGGACTCCTTTTCTTCGATCTTCTTGGAATCTTCGTAGTGGATTACCCAAATGGACAAGAGGGCACTTCCCTCTAAGGGGAAGGCCACTCTTTCCTCTTTGGGTAAGGAAGAGGTATGATCCAAATTTGAATTTTCAAATGGAAAAGGAGTGTTCCCTAAAGGGGTATCCTTTCCTCTTTGGAATCCAAGCTTTGGATCTATGTATCCCAACTCAAACTTAACTTTCACAACACTTAACAATTATACAAATTACATTTATATCAAATCAAAAATCTAGACTCACCTGCAGGGTTATCCTAAGCAGTTGATATATAAAAAGCAGTTATTCCCAAGCAGTTGTATATGAGCAGAAAAGAAAGTAAACGCACTGGCCACGCTCTTTTTATTTGGGGGCTTTAGCAGCTGAAGCACCTGTGCAAAGAGTTTATAATTTTTATGCATTTTTAATTTGCCCCCTTTTTATATTGCCCTGCATGAGCGTGGCCACCTGCAGAAAACTGTGTCAACATCCAGATCGTGCCTAACCTAAGGGTAATCTAGTCGCCAAACACATCAGTCCATCCACAGAGTATAGAAAAAGTAAGCAGACACAGCAAATTAATTTCATCCACAACATGCAGTGAAAACTACGAAAAATCCGGCACACAGCAGTAAAGTAAACACCGGCCTATCCTAGATCTAAAGTTGGTTGTCCTAGCACATCATCTAAAGTGTGTGAGAAAGGTCGTGTGGCTGGGATAGATCCTAAAGTAGGTGATTAGTTAAAGTTGTCTAAAAGTCTGGATTTGTTAAAGCTTAGAAGGGGGGGGGTTTAGATTAAAATTTAAATATTAATGAATTAAGAATTTTAATTAAATATATTTTAGAAGTTAATTGATTGCTACCTTTGTTTCACACCGAGGCCGTGAAGTTTATTTCACCTTCCTTGGGGCTAAGCTAATAGCCTCGTAGGCCTGGGTTACCCAGTAGCAATTGGGGTTAATTAAGTTATTTAAATTGGTTGGAATTAACAGAGTGGATTAATATAAAGAAATGAGTTAATTACTGATTTTAAAAGCTTGATTAATTTAAATTTGCCATTAATTGATTCGTGGCATTGTGCCACCAGGCTCGAGGAACCAGCCTCCTTAGGACACTTAGCCCCGCAGCCCGGAGTAGTCCAGCCGATAAACCAAATTAATGTAATTGAATTAGAAATTTTAAAGCGTTAAATAATTAAAAATTAATCTATTTTAAGGTTTAACACCCCTTAGAATCCATTCGTGGCGTTGTGCCACCAGGCTCGAGGAACCAGCCTCCTTAGGACACTTAGCCCCGCAACCCGGAGTAGTCCAGCCAATAAACTTCATCTTTAGGGTGGTTGTTGTGTTTTAAAGGATTTGTTAAGTGTTTTAAGCATTAAACCAATATTCTCTGGAGTTTTAGAGTGATTTTGAATTTTATGAATTTTGAATATTTTAATCATTTAATTAAAGGGTCAAAAGTTGAATTATTGATTAAGCTCAAATTATGGAATGCTTATATTTTATTAAAATACTAGACCTTACTACGATCAGTTAGAAGGTAAGTACGTTAAAATTGGATTTTTCTACATTTTATTACAAAGGTTTGAAGTTTTGAACTAGTTTTAACTTAAAGTTGACCGATTTGTTGACTTTTTAAAATATTGCAAATTTCTGAAATTTAATATTTTTAATAAATATTAGACATCACTATGAGTTGAATGCAAGTGAGTTTGGGTGATTTGGATTTTATTTGAATTAGTTATGAATTATCGAAGTTTGGACATTTTAATGAATTTTAGGGATTTCTTAATTAGAGGGCCCCTCTTGTGATTTTGCTTCAAACAAATTCCCAATCTCTTGAAAACACCTCCAAAGGTCAGGAACAACCTAAGGAGGGATCCCCAAGTGTTTTGGAGATTTTTGGATTTTTATATTATTATTAATTAATTATCTTAATTAAATATTGGTTTTCACTTAAAATTAAATTAGGGTTTAAATTGCTGTCAAATCAAGGGGCTTTCAATTATCACAGATTAAGGACTGAATTCTGGTCAGTTTAAGGGTTTATATGTAATTTTTGGATTTAAAATGGATTTGTTACAATTTTTAGAAATTTTAAAGGCTTAATTAAGGGTTTAAGACTTAGAAAATTAATTAGGGGACCTAATGATCTCAACAATCAGTGAAAATTTCCCTAGGGGTTGAGGGTGTCACTAAGTTCAAATGTTCAAAGTTTCAACTCAAGGGAAAGTGAATCCTAATTATGGAAATTTTTCTAAGTTTGCTATACATGAGTCCTTAATTATTGTCCTTAGATATGTCACTAATTTTGATGGGCTTGAATCAATGTTTGAACTAACCCTCATACTCAATACATAAGGCATGCATGAATCACATAAACACATTCAACACCTAAATCTAGGAGAGCCTTAGACTAAGTGGTGTGTGTTTCCTAAACATGTAAGGATTAATTAGCATAATTAGTTAAACTTATGATTAGTGAATAGTCAAGAAATGATTATCCACCAATCATCCCCATTATTTCCATTCATATACTTAACTCATGTTTAAAATTGCAAAGGAGATCTCTTAAACCATAAAAGATTTAAATATAACTAATTTTAAAGTAGGTTTTAAAATAATATAAATACATATAGATATATATATATATATATATATATAAAAATGTATTTATTTTGCACATTTGATAACTATCAAAACATAGCTCAAATAAATACATAAAATTTTCTGGAAATCAGTCACATTCTTAAAAATATTCAAGCCAAATTTCAAATAAAATTATCCAATTTATATGTAATTAAAAATAAAATAAGTTTTTATGTATTTCTTAAATTACCAGTAAAATAATAGTCAAAATAAACTGATTTTATTTTTAAAATAAACTAGATGAAATTTTGAAAAGTTTGATATATTATACTCATTTTTTGGTTCTGTATTTAATTTACTATGATTTGTTTAAGTTTCAGTAATTAAAACTAATTAAAACTCATTTCCCTTAATCAAATGGCGGCGGTCAGACACGCGGCACGCTGGGATTGGCGGGATCGAAACCGCGCGACGGCGGGGACACGCGTCGGCCGCTGGCCGCTTCACGCGGTTTTCACTTAACCACATCAGCGGCGCGTGACAACCGTTGGATTAACCGCGGGTTTGATCCAACGGATGAGATCAGATCCCGCGGTTTGATCTCCCCAGGAGAAGATCAAACGGTGGAGATTCGATCCCGCCGTTCCGAATGGACGGCCCTGATCCCGCCGGTCGATCGCTCGAACGCTAAACCGAATACACGGTCGAACCAAAGCGCGGAACGGCAAGATCTAGACCGTTGATCGCGTGATCAACGGTCTAGAAAACGTACATCTGCAGCGAACTGCGAATGTCGCCCTAGGATCCGTTTTTTGGTTCGTTCTCCCGATCGGGTGGACCAAATCGCTTGAAATTTTAAACACAGAGAGCAGGCATGAACAGAAATAGTGGGGAAGGATTCGTTTTAGCTAAAACCCTAAAGACATAAAACTATTTAGATTTAACTAATGTGACCTAGATCTAGGGTTTTAGGGAGTTATACCGTTAGATCTTCGAAATTTCTGGATGGTTGAGCTTGTAGATTGTCCAAGTGAAGATTCCCAGCGAAAATCCAAGCTCGAACGCGTCTAGATCGGTTGCTATGGGCTTGGGACGGTCTAGGTGGTGGTTTCGCCGGAGAACTCGCCGCCGGTGACGTGCAACCACTTGGATTTTGTAGTGGGAAGGTAGAGGAGGCCTTGGAGATTCAAAACGAACTGAGAGTTCGGTCTGGGAGGCTAGGGTTAGTGAGAGAGGCTGCTTTGATCAATCATGCTCAAAAGTTGCCTTTCTCCCTATTCAAACGAGCTGGGCTAGATTGGATGGCTAGGATTGATGGAGGAGCTCCCTAGATGGTGCCACATGTCCCTGGGACAGCTAGAAGGCTGCCTCAAAGGCTGGCCAAGCCTTGCCTCCATTGGGTGGACTTGGGACAAGTGGGGGGGCCATTGCCATTTTAGGCTAAACCAGGCCCTGAGCTTGGTTAGGAGAGCTCCAAGTGAGCTTTAGGACATTAAGGGGTCGGCCTTGGGGAGTTAAATCAGGGAAAAAGGTCTAAAAGGTTGATTAAGACCTTTTAAAAGGGTTTAAGCCCTTGGTTTGACTAAATTGACCAGTCAACTGGTCAATGGAGCTGATGTGGCATCCAAGCAGGTCATGGAGTCCTTCTAAGTGGCTGGATGGGTGTGGCTTGAGCTAGGTCCAATGGGTTGAAAGTTTTGACCATATAAATGGTCACTTAAGCCTTGAGTTGACTGGTTGACCAGTCAACTCCATCAAGGGTTATGAAATTTTCAATTAGGTGATTCAAATGAGTTGATTAGGTGGATTGGAGGGTGGTTCCAAGAGCCATGTATGTCAAATAGATTAAGAAGGCTTAATGGGCCTTTAATGGGCTTCTAGGCCAAAACTGGTTGACTTGGTCAACCAGTTGGGTTCAAGGGCTAGAAATGGGTTCAACAAATTCAGAATGTCATCCTGAGTCTATTGGATGTGGTCCCAGGGTTTGGAGGGGTCGATTTGGTCAAAATCACCATTTGAGCCCTTAAGGGCCTGTTTGGTCAACCTAGGTTGACTTGGTCAACCAGGTTGACCCAGGGTCTGGGTTTGGGCTCAACAGGTTTAAAATGATATTTTGAGGTTGTTGCAAATCTATTTTTCATGTCTTATGTTTTGATGATTGACAAACACTGCTTTTCTTGGATAGCTTGTTGCTTCTAACTTTTCAGGAATTGACGATCGGACAATCAAAAAGGAGCCAAGTTCAGGAATGCGTAGGTTTAGGGTTGAGTCAGTCTGTACTTTTGTTTTTTACCTTTTGAGTCCACTTGTAATAGCCAAAAAGACTGATACTTTGTAACCCTTCACACACACACTTGAGGGAATTAGAAATTCTGTTTTTACTCATATCGGCCAGGACGATATCTTGGATCGGCCTGGACGATCAGCTTAAAACAGAAAGTCTAATTAAGGGTTCTTGATTAAGGCAGCCGACATTAACCGATCGGCCTGGACGATACGTGTATCGGCCAGGACGATAAGCTCAAAACAGAAAGAAGTAGCCGCCATAGACAAGTATGGTATAGCATATCTTTAAATTATCGGCCAGGACGATCCTCGGATCGGCCTGGACGATATTAACAAATTATGCCATAATTGTTCAGGAAATCAAGGAAGTAATTAAGGATGATTGATACGATCATATCGTCCTGGACGATCGCAAGATCGGCCAGGCCGATCTAGTCAAAACCTTAAGTTACTTCAGGACGATCAATATCGGCCAGCCCATATTCAGGGCTATTGTCAGGACGATTTTCGTCTGATTTGAACTGATCGGCCAGGACGATCGTAAGATCGGCCTGGACGATCAAGCTAATTTTCAATCGTCCAATCTGGCATCCAGGGCTATGCTCTGGCCGATCTTCATTGATTTGTACTGATCGGCCAGGCCGATGTCCAGATCGGCCTGGACGATAAAGTCGGCAACTTGCAATTAATGAGCTCTTTTGAAGCTCTTCTATTTAAAGAGCTCTTGTTCAACATTTTTTAAAGACCTTTGGCTGCTGCCTTGACCTGAGAAGACCTTGAGGAGAGAAAGAGAGAGAGAAGAGAGAGAGAGGATCTTGTGAGGGGGAGCTTGTGAGGGGTTTCACAAGGGTTGCTTCAAGGATCTCTCTGCGTCGTCTTCGTCTAGAGTTTCTTGTCCGTGGAAGGGTCGGTAGAGGTAAGGAGTTGTGCCGTTGGTTCTGGTTCTCTGCCGGCTTCAGGAGGAAGCAAAAGGAGATAGGTTCTCTGCCTTGCCGGGGTGGCAAAAAGGAGGTTCTTGTGAATGTTTCTCCACCTAGCCGTGGGGGGCTAAAGGAGAGTCACTTTTTGTGTAGTGCAATACTTGGAGGGTGCCTCCAAGGAGTGGACGTAGGTCGAGTCGACCGAACCACTATAAATCTCTGTGTTTCTTTTCTTGCTTCCGCACGTTTAATTCCGCATTATTTTCGTGGTGTGATTTGGTTTTATGTTACTTTATTTCTTTGTTTAAAAACGAAGTTTTTAAAATACCAATTCACCCCCCCTCTTGGTTAGTTTGGGACTAAGTTCATAGGGCTTAACATCCCCATCGAACTTTCAAGTGGTATCAGAGCTTGATTCGAAAATTAAAGTTTAAAAACTTTTTGAATTTGATCCATGTCTAACTTTGGGAATCGCAACACTACGGAAGGGTATTCTATTACCCGACCTCCTCTGTTCGATAACCTACCTTTTGATTTCTGGAAAACTCGCATGTCTACTTTTTTACAATCTACTGATTATCGCATGTGGATGCTTATTCAAGAAGGTTATTCTCCACCTTCTCGTGAAATTAACGGTTTTAAAACTGAAGTTGCTTTTACCGAATGGACTTTTGATGAGCGAGATTTAGCTCAATTGAATGCGAAATGTTTGAACTGCTTTTTCTGTGCTTTAAAATCTGAGGATTACATGCGTGTTTCAACTTGCAAAACTGGTAAAGAAATTTGGGATAAATTGTGCATTACTTATGAAGGCACTAATGAAGTTAAACAATCCCGTTTAAACATTCTCTTGCATGACTACGAACTTTTTCGTATGAAACCTCATGAATCGATTTCTGACATGTACACTAGGTTTACTCAGATTGCTACCTCATTGCATGCACTAGGAAAAGAACTTTCAAACTATGAAAAAGTTAACAAGATTTTGAGATGCTTGCCTTCATCCTATGATGCAAAAATTACTGCAATTACTGAATCTAAAGATTTAAACACCTATTCTATTGATAACTTGCTTGGCTCACTCATTGCTTACGAGCAAGGGGTGAATCAAAGAAATCTTGATGTAGGTGAAAAGAAAAAGGAGAAAACCATTGCATTGAAGGCACACAAATCGGATTCTGAATCTTCCGGGTCTGAAAGCGATGGAGTTGCCTTCATCACAAGGCAATTCAAAAGCTTTCTAAGGAAGAAACAAAAGCATCATCAAAGTTGGAGAAAAGGTAAGGATCATAAACATAGTAAAGGATCTTCTGATGTTATTTGTTTTGAATGCAGGAAACCTGGACATGTAAGATCTGATTGTCCTACACTTCAAGAACATTCAAGCAAAGAAAAGGAAAAAGGTGAGGAAAAAGCTAAGTCTAGGAAGGACAAGAAGAAAATCCAAAGAGGCTTCTGGGCAGAATCTGGCACTGATTCCTCTGAGACTGAACCAGAGGAAGAAACAACAAACTTGTGTTTCATGGGAGAAAACCAAAGTGATGAGGAAGAGGTATGTAGACCAACCTATGATGAATTATTTGAAATTTGTGAAAAAATCCATGCATCATATAGGAAATTAAAGAAAACTCATGCTAGCCTAAAATTAGAACATTCAAATCTACAAAAAGAGCATGAAGTTTTTCTCAAAGATCATGCAACGATTGATTCAAATCACATGGCTCTACTTGATGAATTTGATGAATTAAAGAAGAAGCATTTGGAATTAGTTGATAAAAGAAATGCATTAAAAGCTTCACACACTGCACTTAATGATGATCTTAAGAAATCTAAAGAGATTGAGAAAAATTTGAGGATTGAGAATGATGCATTAAAAAGAACTAACTTGAGAATTCAAAATGATTTGGAAATATGTAAGAGAGCTAGGATGACACCAACTTTTAATCAAAGGCCAGAACCTAGGAAGAGGCATTTTTACTCAAATCATTTAAGAAAACCTTTTCCTGGAGTTCAATGTTTTTCTTGTGGCATGTTAGGACACATCTCACACACTTGCACAGTTCACCGTAGTACACATTGGGTGTGGAGACCTAAGATGCATGATTCAATACATACCACATCTGCATTGCACTCTATATTTCCTAAGAAGGAGCCCAAATCTGTTTGGGTTCCTAAAACTGACTGTTGATGAGTCTTGCAGGAGTGCTCTCACCAAAGACCTCGTGGGAGCATAAGAAAACTGAACATAAGGAGGCTTGCAGCTCAATTGCTAAAATCCGTTGTTTTATCACTTGCTTGAAATCGTTAGTTTTTGTGTGACTTTTATTTTTAGTTTTTGTGTTGACTTTGTTGTTGTCTTTAGTTTGCTTATTGTTTGTTTTTGTTTTTATTTTTGGTCCTTATTTTTGGCCTCCGTATGATAAAAACTTTTCAAGCTTTTAAAAATTGGAGTTTTTTTTTGGGAGATAGGGTTTAGCTTTTTTAAATTAGCTAAAGAGAGTAAACTATTGATGTTTTCCCTTCTTCTGACCTTGTTTAGTGGCATGATTTTTCTTTTATAAAACAAAAAGTCTAAACTCAGTTTAACCAATGGTTTTTTAAGATATCGTTCTAATCTTGCTACATTAAATCATCTTATGCATAATAGTCAAAATTCTTTGATATCATTCAAGCTTTTGAAATCTTACCATTGCAGTCATCACGTGATTTTGATTTTGTGTTGTGAATTGTTCTTCCCTATGTTAGAGAGAGAGCCCCTATTCTCTAATATTTGGAGGATATACTCACAACTAAGTATTTTTCTTTAAGGGTATATTAAAGAGTTATTAGCTTGCAAAAGACAAAAAGGAAAGAGGCCAATGAAGCCAAATTGAAAAGAAAAATACACAAAAGTGTATCAAAAATCAAAAGATGCTCAAAGAGCCAATAAAAGTAAAAAGAGGCATAAAATTAGCCCACTAATTGCAAGCTATGATCTCTTTGGTAAAACTCTTAAAACTTAGAAAACTCATTGATTATGTGATACATTCAAAGATTTGATTTCAAATTCCATGATTGAGAAAAACTATTTTGGTTTATTATTTATAAGATACTTTAGTTGTTAACAAGTCTTGATTGATCTCTTAAAACCTCTTGTGTTATTCCAAGTTAGGACTCTGTTGTTTTTAAGAGATTTTTTGTAACCTGAAGAATGTCCAATCTAGGGTTAATAGAATCAGTTTTTCAATCTTCTTCTAATTTGGATTTTGTTAAACCTCTTGATCTCCTAGAAACTTCAAAAATTTAAATTCAAGAAAAGAATTCTCATATGATGCCTTCATAAAACAAAAAAAATAGAAAAATTAAAATCCAAAAATATTCGGTGTTTGTTTTATTTTTATTTTTTGTGTGTCTTTGACTGTCTTTTCTTTTGTTTTATTTTTGAGGGTCTTGATCATCACCATTCCTTTCTTAATTTCAATTTCAAGTCACATCGGCCTGGCCGATATTTTTATCGTCCTGGCCGATAGGACAAATTCTTTCCAAAATCCATCTGCTGACCTTTTTCTGTGCTTACTGAAATTCATCGTCCTGGCCGATACATCATCGTCCTGGACGATTTGATCAAACTCTTGGTGATAGTCCTGGCCGATAGTTTATTTGTCTGGCCGATGCATTCTATGTGCATCGTCCTGGCCGATACACTGGACCGTCCCGGACGATCCACGTGTCAGTACGTTTTGAACTTTAAATTCGGCCCCGGACGATCCATTATTGGACCATCGGCCGCGCCGATCCACTGTTCGTCCTGGACGATACACGTGGCAAGCTTTTAAAACGTTTTAACTTCGGCCGGTACGATCAATTATTGTGCATCGTCCTGGACGATACACCTCATCGGCCCGGACGATCTGCTTTTTCAACGGTCGTCTGGACTGACTCCTCGGGCCGATAGCCTGTGTCTAATCGGCCTGGCCGATATCTGATCGGCCCGGACGATTGGACCGCCTTTTTGACCAATCGGCCTGTACGTAATAATTGACACATATCGGCCTGGACGATTTCGCGATCGGCCAGGACGATATGGACGATTCTTTAAATATAGGCCGATCCAGCCATGTTTTCTCACAACTCATCCTTTCTCCTTTGATTTTCTGCTTAAAGTTCTCTCATATGGCTGGTGGGAAGCGCGTCCGGCAGACCTCTGGAAGTTCCTCGAGGGCAAGGGTTGACCCTCGGTTCCGTGAAGCAGAAGATGAAGCCGCTTATCATCGCTATAAGGAATGTGGAATTACTGTTTCAAGAATTATCAATCCGACCCACATTTCCTACCCGGTAATGGATCTCTTTGCCCACACTTCTCTTTGCTTCATCCTATCTCTTATTTTTCCTTTCAATTCTGAGTTCCTGTTAGAATTCTTTGCAAACCTCCGCATAAACTCTACCTTCACAGCCCTGTCCTCCTATGTGAATCGACGCCCTGTCGAAATCACATATCAGGACTGTGTTGAACTTTTACAGCTATCCACCACCGGAGATAAGCTGCACCTTATTGCCCCTGACCCTGATTTTGACTGGTCCACGGCAAACCACTTTCTTCGCCAGACCAATGCCCGTTACCATGTTGGAGAGACTAGCTCTCTAGTCAGAGATGCTAGGACAATCCAACATGTCCTTCGCACCTCTGTCATTCCAAAAGCCGGCGACCGTGTCCACATTACCCCTCTACTTTCCCTCACTACCTTCTACATCATGGCACATAGGGAATTTAACACTGCGGATCTATTCTTTCGTTACATTGATCATCTCACAACAATTCGCGACCCAGGCCACAGAAGAAAACCAAATCTAGCCTTAGGACATATCATAGCCTATGTTCTTGAGACCAAATACCAAATTCAATATCCCAATCCACCAAATTTCCCAACTCTCTTCTACTCGAACAATTCTTTCAGCAACCTTCACAGTACTCGTCTCCACCCGGATGAACCACGGGAGGCTAGAGAGGAGGAGGCTCCCGCTCCAGCTCCCTTTCCTGACCCTGCCCCTCTCCACCAACATTCACCGGTAGATCAGTTGATAGCGAGATTTGATCGTTGGGAGACCAGATTTGATGCATATGTTGCTGCCCAAGAGCAGCAACACTCTGAGGACATCGCCCGCTACGAGCATCATCGCGCCGAAGACTTAGCTCGTTTTGACAGTTTTCTCACTCACCAGCAGCAGCAGCATGACCAGGACATCGCCTGGTTTAATGCTCAGTTTACTACCCTTGCCAGCTACTTTCAGCAGCCACCTCCACCTCCTCCATCTGATGATCAGGATCCCTCGTTCTTTTAGTTTGTGCTTTATTGTTTCTTGTTTTTTTGTAGTAGTCTCTCGTGATGTTTGTTGTTCTTTTTTACTGTTTTTGGACTCTCTTTTTGTGATGACAAAAAGGGGGAGTAGGATAGGATGTGTGGTTTGTAACCTTTGTTTTTTTTTTTCTAATAAATCTTTAATTTTCCTACTTGTGTTTTGTCATCATCAAAAAGGGGGAGATTGTTGCAAATCTATTTTTCATGTCTTATGTTTTGATGATTGACAAACACTGCTTTTCTTGGATAGCTTGTTGCTTCTAACTTTTCAGGAATTGACGATCGGACAATCAAAAAGGAGCCAAGTTCAGGAATGCGTAGGTTTAGGGTTGAGTCAGTCTGTACTTTTGTTTTTTACCTTTTGAGTCCACTTGTAATAGCCAAAAAGACTGATACTTTGTAACCCTTCACACACACACTTGAGGGAATTAGAAATTCTGTTTTTACTCATATCGGCCAGGACGATATCTTGGATCGGCCTGGACGATCAGCTTAAAACAGAAAGTCTAATTAAGGGTTCTTGATTAAGGCAGCCGACGTTAACCGATCGGCCTGGACGATACGTGTATCGGCCAGGACGATAAGCTCAAAACAGAAAGAAGTAGCCGCCATAGACAAGTATGGTATAGCATATCTTTAAATTATCGGCCAGGACGATCCTCGGATCGGCCTGGACGATATTAACAAATTATGCCATAATTGTTCAGGAAATCAAGGAAGTAATTAAGGATGATTGATACGATCATATCGTCCTGGACGATCGCAAGATCGGCCAGGCCGATCTAGTCAAAACCTTAAGTTACTTCAGGACGATCAATATCGGCCAGCCCATATTCAGGGCTATTGTCAGGACGATTTTCGTCTGATTTGAACCGATCGGCCAGGACGATCGTAAGATCGGCCTGGACGATCAAGCTAATTTTCAATCGTCCAATCTGGCATCCAGGGCTATGCTCTGGCCGATCTTCATTGATTTGTACTGATCGGCCAGGCCGATGTCCAGATCGGCCTGGACGATAAAGTCGGCAACTTGCAATTAATGAGCTCTTTTGAAGCTCTTCTATTTAAAGAGCTCTTGTTCAACGTTTTTTAAAGACCTTTGGCTGCTGCCTTGACCTGAGAAGACCTTGAGGAGAGAAAGAGAGAGAGAAGAGAGAGAGAGGATCTTGTGAGGGGGAGCTTGTGAGGGGTTTCACAAGGGTTGCTTCAAGGATCTCTCTGCGTCGTCTTCGTCTAGAGTTTCTTGTCCGTGGAAGGGTCGGTAGAGGTAAGGAGTTGTGCCGTTGGTTCTGGTTCTCTGCCGGCTTCAGGAGGAAGCAAAAGGAGATAGGTTCTCTGCCTTGCCGGGGTGGCAAAAAGGAGGTTCTTGTGAAGGTTTCTCCACCTAGCCGTGGGGGGCTAAAGGAGAGTCACTTTTTGTATAGTGCAATACTTGGAGGGTGCCTCCAAGGAGTGGACGTAGGTCGAGTCGACCGAACCACTATAAATCTTTGTGTTTCTTTTCTTGCTTCCGCACGTTTAATTCCGCATTATTTTCGTGGTGTGATTTGGTTTTATGTTACTTTATTTCTTTGTTTAAAAACGAAGTTTTTAAAATACCAATTCACCCCCCCTCTTGGTTAGTTTGGGACTAAGTTCATAGGGCTTAACATCCCCATCGAACTTTCAGAGGTCAATGGAAGTGGTTGGGTGACTTAGAGAGGTCATTTGGGTCAAAACACATGTTTGGACCCTTAAAGGGCCCCTTGGGTCAAACCAGTTGACTTGGTCAACCAGGTTGACTCAAGGGTTGGAAATGGGTTCAAAAGATTTGAAATGACATTTGAAATTTGTCAAAGGTGGTTGCATCCCATTTGGAGCTCATTTGGTTTGAAATCCCCATTTGAGCCCCATAGGGGTATTTTGGTCAATTTTGACCTATTGGTCAACTAAGGTCAAAAATGGGTCTGAAAAATGCAGTTTACTGCTCAATGGGTTAAATTCAAAGGTCTGGAAGTGATTGGAGGCTTGGATAAGGGTTCCAAGGTCAAAATCTCAAAAGGGTTATGCTCAGTGGCATAGGCTGTAAATATTTGAAGGTTTTACAGCCTTTGGATTTTAATTCAGATTCTGGGGTTAGAGACCTCAGAATGAGCTCAAAATTGGAGGGTAGCCTTTAGAGACATGTCTTATCACTTTGCAAGTGATAGACCCTGAATCAGAGGCCATTTGACTGGGTTTTGAGATGTTTGAAAAATCTCTGAAAAGGGTGTTTAGGACATGGCCTCTAGAGTTTGGATTTGAGTCTGAATTCTGGGTTTGGATTTGATTTGAAGTTTAAATTAATTTGGATTTGAATTGGATGGAGTTTGAGATTCAAATTGATCACAGGTAGGAATCAAATTGAAAATGGAGTGGATTAAATATAGGAATTGATTTAAAATTGAGGTTGATCAAGGGTGGAGTTTGATTTGAAGTTGGAGTGGTTTTGAGATCTAGGAGAGTTCTAAGATCTAGGATTTAAAGGGATCCTAGGCTCTAGAATAAGCTCTAAGGTCTAGTTCTAGGAAAGATCCTAAGGTCTAGAGTGGATCCTAGGGTCTAGGATTAAATTTAGAATCTGGAAGGGTCTTAGTGACCTCATACAAAAATGAGGTCAACAAATGGACCCCCAATGTGTGTGGTAGAAGGAACTTCTGCTGCACACATTGGCATTGACCGAATGGAAGTAGAATTTTGGGAGTGAAAGGGAGATCATCTCCCAACCTCAAGCCTATAGGATGCTAATGAAAGGCTTACACCTATTGGATAAAGAAAACTGGTAAAACCAAGGTAGGGAATACCTAACCTTGGGTCTAAGGAAGGGCATCACCCAACCTTAGGTCTACAGGATGCTGATAGAAGACTTACTCCTAGTAGACAAGGGAACTGGAGAAACCAAGGTAGGAAAAACCTAGCCTTGGGTCTAAGGAAGGGCATCACCCAACCTTAGGCCTATAGGATGCTGATAGAAGACTTACTCCAAATAGGCAAATTAACTGGAAACCAAAGTAGGGAATACCTAGCTTTGGGTCTAAGGAAGGGCATCACCCAACCTTAGGTCTACAGGATGCTGATAGAAGACTTATTCCTAGTAGACGGATCAACTGGAAACCAAGGTAGGGAATACCTAGCCTTGGGTCTAAGGAAGGGCATCACCCAACCTTAGGCCTATAGGATGCTGATAGAAGACTTACTCCAAATAGGCAAGGGAACTGGAGAAACCAAGGTAGGAAAAACCTAGCCTTGGGTCTAAGGAAGGGCATCACCCAACCTTAGGCCTATAGGATGCTGATAGAAGACTTACTCCAAATAGGCAAATTAACTGGAAACCAAAGTAGGGAATACCTAGCTTTGGGTCTAAGGAAGGGCATCACCCAACCTTAGGTCTACAGGATG
>CM028359.1:54851683-54976456 GCA_016618105.1 Dendrobium huoshanense
ATTTCTTAAAACAAAGAATTCCTAAACTGATTATGGCGGCTGATTCTTTCTGAATTGAGATTATCGTCCTGGCCGTTACAGGTATCGTCCAGGCCGATCTGTTGACGGCTGCCTTAATGAGGATGCCCTAAATAGGGTTTCTGATTTTGGACAGATCGTCCAGGACGATATAAATATCGTCCTGGCCGATATTACCAAAAATAGAAAACTTATAGGGAAACAATAGGAGATCTCTAAATTACAATCCAACTGGTCCCACACCAAATACAACAGACTCAAGAAGGAAAAAGATTACAAACTGACTCAGACCTAGTCTACCCAATCTTGAGCTGATTCCAAATTGCAGTCCGATCGTGGAACCTGAAACGTTAGCACATAAGGCAATCGTAGAGAAATAAGGAATGTTTGCTATCATCAAAATCATAGATCCGCAACAATCTCCCCCTTTTTGATGATGGCAAAACATTTCAATTTAAATTTTCATAAAAGTAAATCCTCCTAATCTCCCCCTCACTAGAATAAATCCTTTTAACAAAATAGGGGAGATGAAAATATTTTTTGTTGTTTTAAAATTTTTGAAAAGAAAAAAGATACAACGTTCTCCCCCTTTGACATTATCAAAAAGAGAGGAGGCACAAACAAAAACAAAACGAACAAAAAACATTCCCTGATCAGGTGAAAAAACAAATATTCTTAAAATGAGAAAGTTACCTCTGGGTTTTAATCAAAAAACTTAGTAGAATTGGATTGACAACACATAGCCCAGTAAAGGTTAGAAAATCAAGAATTGATAATCCAAACTCAAGTTCTTTAAAAAGGCTCAAAACTTTTTAATTCAATATCTAAATCAAGGAATAAATTAGAGAAAGAAACAGTAATTTTTCAAAACTCCTTTCATAAAATATATCTAATAGAAGATTAATGCAGGATTTGTTGAATCATTAGTCAAGATTTTCAAACTCAAGCATCGAAAAATCAAGGTTTTCTTAAGCTTTAAGAAGTATAAGAATGGTAAGCATTAAATTTAGTGGGCTCATTTTATGCCTCTTGACAATTGGTTGGCGCACTGCGCATCTTTTGATACACTTTGTGTATTCTTTATTTTTCAATTTTGGCGCTTTGCGCTTCTTTTATTTTTGGCATCATTGGCCAATTTTTTTGATTATGCTACCTTTCTGAAATCTTAAATACCAAAAGTAAACCCATACTATTGATAAAGCGAATTTCTTGATTAAGAAAATTTTGAATTAGATTCAACAACTTGCAAAAGATTCCTATGCGATAAATAAAATATAGGGAGATAAAAAATTTAGTTTCAAAAACCAATTTAAAAGATGAAAAAGATTTTAAATCAAAAGTAGAAAAACCTCTTTTAGGAAACAGAGATTGAAAGTCAAAAACATGAGTTTCCTTCCTTTGATTGTTTTTAGAGAAGTCAATCACAACTTACTAAAGATTTCAAGAAAAATTAGGAAGTAAATTTTTCATTTCTAGAAAAGTGAATGTGTGTGTAGATCAGAGAAAAATTTTTACGAAAAAAAAAATTTTAAAGAATAAACAAAATAAAAACGCAAAATAAAAATGAAAAAACATAAAAACAAAAACACAACAAAAAAGAAACACAAAAACACAAAAAACATGAAAGGCTCTTAACCATTGTCTCTCTCCTGGTCCGATGCTTCAGAGACCAGATCTGCCCATGAGATTTTTTGCCTTTCATTATTTCCCCAGTTTAAATTTAACTTTGCCTTACCCTTTTCTTTTGCAGGGAGAATTCTTAAATTAGGGCACTCATTTTTCATATGTCCAGGTTTCCTGCATCGAAAGCAAACAATGTCAGAGGAAATATGGACATCCTTACCACTTTTACCTTTCTTCCACTTTTGCTTATGCATTGGTGAGCTTTGTGATTTGCTTGACAATTCATTGCTATCGTCACCAACTAAGCTTCCTTTTTCCGTATCTTCGGTTTTTAGAACGATCGTCTCACCTGCATCCAAAAGTCTTTGACTCAACCCTTGCTCGTAGGCAATGAGTGAGCCAATCAAATTATCAATAGAATAATCATTCAAATCTTTAGACTCACAAATAGCAACAACTTTAGAATCAAATTTATCCAGTAGACATCGAAGAATTTTGTTAACTTTTTCAAAATTTGAAAAATCTTTCCTAAAGCATGCAATGATGTAGTAATTTGAATGAACCTTGTATACATGTCTAAAATTGTTTCAAAAGGTTTCATAGAAAACATTTCAAAATCATGCATTAAAATATTCAACTTGGATTGCTTGATTTCACTAGTGCCTTCGTATATGGTGTGCAATTTATCCCAAACTTCCTTGCCGGTAGTGCACGTGGAGATTAACATAAAATCATCAGAACTTAAAGCACAGAAAAAACAGTTTAAAGACTTTGCATTTAATTGAGCATCCATTCGTTCATCCCTATTCCATTGATTAAAAGGAATATCAGTTTTAATTCCATTAACAATACGTGATGGTGATGAATAACCAGTTAAAATCATATGCCACATACGAAAATCAATCGATTGCAAAAAAGTAGACATGCGAATTTTCCAAAAATCAAATGTAATATTTTCAAACAATGGTGGTCTAGTGATTGAATATCCTTCCGCAAAAATACGATTAGAAATATTAGCCATGGATCGAAATTCAAAAGCTTTTAAAAACTTATTTTTATGAAAACCGCTCTGATACCACTTGAAAGTTCGATGGGGATGTTAAGCCCTATGAACTTAGTCCCAAAGCTAATTAAGAGAGAGGTGATTTGGAAAAGATGAATCTTTTAAACAAAGACAAAACCTAAACCAAAATCACCACAAAAAAGTGCGGAAGAAAAATAAATGCGGAAGCGATAATAAGAAAAGAACACACCGGATTTATAGTGGTTCGGTCAAACCTTGACCTACGTCCACTCCTTGGAGGCACCCTCCAAGTATTGCACTAAATCGTGACTCTCCTTTAGCCCCCACAGCTAGGCGGAGAAGCCCTTACAAAATCACTTCCACCTCTCCCGGTGCGGCGGAGATGCCGGGTCCTTTGACACCAAAGAGACTTCTTCTTTGGTGAACTTACCTCGAGACAAGCCTTGAATCCGATGGTACTAAGGTGCGAGTTCGCCGGAGCAACCGTGTGGAACCCCCTCCACACTCCCTTGAGTCCCCCCTCACAGGATCTTCTCCCTCTCTCAAACTCCACCCTTTCCTCTCTCCCTTTCAAGCTCTCTCTTCAAGTTTCCCCCACAAGAACGAAGCTACAATGGCTGCCAAAGACACTTACAAAGTGCCTTGCCATAGCTTAATAGAGGCTCTCAAAACGAGCTCATTAATGCAAGTTGCCGCCATTATCGTCCAGGACGATAGGCATATCGTCCTGGCCGATCAGTTCAAATTAAGCTCATTAGCCCGGGACGACTTGAGACGATCAGAAGAAAATTGGTTACATCGTCCCGGCCGATCTCACGATCGTCCTGGCCGATTAGTTTAAAACCGATTTCAATCGTCCTGATCATAGCCCTGAATACAAGCTGTCCGATGAAGATCGTCCAGGACATCGTCCTGGCCGATCATTCTATCGTCCCGGACGATGTGATCGTATCAATCAACCATTAATGCTTTCCAAAGATACCAGATCAATTTAGGTATGATTGAGTTAGATCGTCCTGGACGATAATAATATCGTCCGGGCCGATTTCTTAAAACAAAGAATTCCTAAACTGATTATGGCGGCTGATTCTTTCTGAATTGAGATTATCGTCCTGGCCGATACAGGTATCGTCCAGGCCGATCTGTTGACGGCTGCCTTAATGAGGATGCCCTAAATAGGGTTTCTGATTTTGGACAGATCGTCCAGGACGATATAAATATCGTCCTGGCCGATATTACCAAAAATAGAAAACTTATAGGGAACAATAGGAGATCTTCTAAATTACAATCCAACTGGTCCCACACCAAATACAACAGACTCAAGAAAGGAAAAAGATTACAAACTGACTCAGACCTAGTCTACCCAATCTTGAGCTGATTCCAAATTGCAGTCCGATCGTGGGAACCTGAAACGTTAGCACATAAGGCAATCGTAGAGAAATAAGGAATGTTTGCTATCATCAAAATCATAGATCCGCAACACAATTCATTCCCAGATTTCAAAGGCAATGAGAAGATGAAAATTTTTGTTAACTAAAATTGGAGAATTTGCATTTATCACACTGTGTCCAGGGATTGCATTTGAATTCCCAAATCTATCAACAAAAATTTTTATGCTCGATGATGAAGCAGATGGATCTACCTTGTTCACATCCAAAAATTCCTTACCTGCTTTAGGAGTCATAGAAAACAATTCTTCCACAACAATGGATTTGCCTTTTCGTTCCACATAAACGACCTTCCTCGGAGCTTCGTTAATAACATCCTTAATCAACAAAGGGCTTTGGGATTTCCTTCTTAGAATTTCCAAATCTCTCTGATTAGAATCCAGAGTTTTATGACCAATCACTTGTACACCAAATGATGTATTGCCGACAAAGGATGGAGACCTTCCCGACGATGCTTGGGCAGTCCGGCGGCCTTCTGCCACCTTCCCTCTACCGGTTCCTGAATAACATGAACAAAAATCGGGAACCAGAAATTTGATATCTAGTGCTTTTTCTTTTTTCAAACAGGTAATGTAATAAGCTAGCTGATTTAAAAGCTAACTTGGCTCTTCTTTCATTTTTTTTTTGGAAGATGTTAATTGTAATAAAATTCTTCCTTCCTTTTTCTCTTTATTAAAGGAGGAATTTGGATGTAATTAGTATCTTTAATAAATTTCTGTATACATTCATTTTAAAAAAGGTTCGTATGTACCACTGTGATTTTATACTGGATGAAAACATTTTATACATATGAAAGGAAATGGTGAGTCATTTTGTATGAATTTTTGTATACTGCAATTCTTGAGGAGTCATTTCGTATGACCTTTGACCAATATGATTGTATAGACAAATAGGTGATCATCTGGGATGATCAGGAAATAATGATTGTACCTGCCTAATAAATTTGTCAAAATATAGTTTGACAACATAATCATACATATGAAAGGGTTCATACAGATGATCTTTAAAAAGATAACTATTTTAGAAAATACTTCCAATTTTAAACAGACATAAAATGAAAGGTTGATACAGATGAAGTCTTGTTCATAAAGTACGATATCTTAACAAAATATGTTAACATGTAAAATCTAGTGATTTTGTATAGTATGAAACTAGTTCATACATTATGAATGGAAAAGAAATTTTTAGATTTGCACATGATAATCAAGATTCTTTTCTAAAAAATAAATCAACAAGATCCATGAGAAACAAAAATGAAAACAAAAATAATTTAAACGAGAACAAAACAACCACAAATAATCACAAAATCAAACAAAAATCAACCAAAAACTAATCACAAAAAAATAACAAAAAAACAAAAAATATAAGCATAAAAGAAATTCCTGACAAAAGCAAGTTGTAAAATTATAATTATCAAGCATGAATATTTATAACACCCAATCTGGTTCTTAAGGTGCTAAACATTTTAAAAGCTCATGGTTATGTGAAGATATCTCTGTAAGTTAATTTTTAGTAGCTAGATGATGTAGCTCAATTTCTCCTTTATTTATATGGTCTATAATGAAGTGACGTCTTATGTCCATATGCTTGGTCCTATAGTGTTAGATAGGATTCTTTAAAATGCAAATGACACTCACATTATCACAAAAATTTGAATAATTCTAATTCAAAACCCTAAATCTGTAAGTTTTTATTTTAATCAAAGCACCTATACCACACAACTACCTAAGGCTATTTATTCTGCTTCAATAATAGAATGGACTATTGAATTCTATTTTTTACTAGACCAAGAAACTAAAGAGTTCCTTATGAATTGATCAGTTCTAAAAGTACACTTTCTATCAACCCTACACCCTACAAAATTTGTGTTAGAATATCTAATGATTTCAAAAGAGGAGTTATGCCTAGGAAACCAAATCCATAAATTTAGAGTTCCTAAAAAATATCTCATAATTCTTTTAATATTTAGGTGAGATTCTTTTAGATTATCATGAAATTTTGCACGTAGATAAACACTAAACATGATATCATGTATGCTTAAAGTTAAATAAAGTAATGATCGAATCATCCCTCTAAAATTATTTTGATCAACAGATTTGCCTTTAGAAGCCTTATTTAACTTACATGAGGAACTCATGGGAGTTATTAGTTTAACATTATCTATTTCATATTTCTTAAGGATCTTCTTAATATATTTTGACTAACTAAGAAAGCTGCCATCCTCTATCTGCTTTATGCTAAAACCAAGAAAGTAATTCAAGTATTCCATCAAACTCATTTCAAATTCCTTACTCATTGTTCTTAAAAATTCATCACAAAGATTTTAATCAGTGGATTCAAATAAGATATCATTAATGTAAATTTGAAAATATGAATGTCATCTCCTATCCTTTTTATGAAGAGAGTGATGTCCACACTTCCTTTGACAAAAGATTTTTCTAGTAGGAAAATGCTTAACCTTTCATACCATGCCCTAGGTGCCTATTTTAGTCTATATAGTGCTTTCTTCAATTTAAAAACTTGATTAGAAAATTGTGAATTTTCAACACCTGGAGGTTGCTCAATATAAACATTCTTTTTTATCACACTATTAATAAAAGCACTTTTAACATCCATTTGAAATAATTTAAATCCTTTAAAATAGGCAAAAGCTAGAAGAACCATACTTCAAGTCTGTTTATAGGGGTAAAAGTCTCCACAAAATCAATTCCTTCAATTTGATTATACCCCTTGAACATCAATCTTGCCTCATTTCTAACCACTACACCTAAATCATTCATCATATTTTAGCCGCTTAGTTCCAACAATACCTTAATTTTTAGGTCTTTCTAACAATTCCCAAACATCATTTCTAACAAATTGATTCAATTTTTCTTACGTAGCAAAAATCCAAAATTCATCAAAAAGTGCTTGATTCATATTAGTGGGTTCAATCATTGAAAGAAATGCTAAGTGGCTCACTTGTTTTCTAAGTCCATGCCTAGTTCTAACCCCTTCACTTGTGTCTCCTAAAATTAGTTCCTTAGGATGACTTTTAGAATATTTCCATTATCTAGGAAACTTATTTTCTATTTCAACATTTTCTTCAAGATTTACATTTTCAATTCATTGATTACTTTCTTCATTGTCTTCTTCTTCCAACCTAGACCATCTATAAATATCATATTCATCAAAAACTATATGAGTGGTCTCCTCTACTATCGAGGTCTATTTATTAAAAACTCTATAGGATTTTCCAACACTTGAATATCCTAGAAAAATTTCATCATCAGATTTAGGATCAAATTTTCCTAAAAGAGTTTTCCCATTAGTATAAATGAACACTTTACATCAAAAAGTTCATAGGGTGTCTTATTCAACTTAGATCTAATATTCACCCTATTCAAAATATAATATGATGTACTAATTGGTTCAACCCAAAAATATTTAAGAAGTGAATATTTAGCCAATATGTCTCTTGTATCTTCTACTAAAGTTATATTCTTTCTTTCAATTACCCCATTCTATTATGGGGTCATAGGAGATAAAAAGTTGTGATTAATCCCTTTCTCTTTGAAATTCTTTTCAAAATTTTCATTTTCAAGCTTCCTCAGTGATCACTTTAAATTGCAAGAATTTCATAGCCTAGCTTCCTCTGAATCAACATAGAAAAATTCTAAACTCTTCAAATGATTCACTCTTATGAGATAAGAATCTAATCTAAGTGAACCTTGAATAAGCATCAATAACACCATACCCAAAAGTTTTCCCTCCTTGACTTACAGAGCTAACATATCCAAAGAGTTCCATGTGAAGGACTTCTAAGGGTTTTCTAGTTCTATCATCCTTAATTGATTGAAAGGAGGACTTGACTTATTTTCCTAATTGACATGAATCACATAGGTGATCCTTAGTGAAGTCTAATTTGGGTATCCCTCTTACCAATTCTTTTTGGATAATCTTCCTATTATTTTTCATACTTGCATGATGAAGTCTTCTATGTCATAACCAAGACTCATCAATAATAGCTTTTAAATAAAATGCACTAAAAGATTTAATACAATTCAAATCAAGCAGTTTAAAATTGTTTACCCTATCTCCATGCAACACATCAATTCTATTTTGGATTATAATGAAGCTTGCAGGCAAAAAAATTATATTAAAACTTTTATCAAAAAATTGACTAATACTTAGCAAATTATGTTTCAAGCCTCCACCAATTAAATATTCTCAATTAAAAAATGCTTTGTTTTACCAATCATACCTAATCCTATCACTCTCCTATTAGTGTAATCTCCAAGTATTACCTTACCTCCAGTCTTGGTCTCTAGTAAATATAAACTGATTCACATCTCTAGTCATATATTTTAAGCATCCGCTATCTAGCTACTAAATACTCTCATGAGGGCTTATATGAGAGAGTTTCTATAAAATAATCAAATGTTAGACTTTGGAACTCAAATAAATTTAGGTTCACCTCTTGACAATGATAATCTAGATGCATGTTTAATATACTATGATTTATGCACCTTAGGTCTCCACACTAAATGTGTTCTATTATGAATAGTGTAAGCATGGCAAATATGCCCTATCATTTCACATGAAAAGTATTTAATGCCAGAAAAAGGATTTACCAATCTATGTGAGTTATAATATCTTTACCTAGATTTTAAAATAATATGCTTTGGATCAAGATTGTAAAATTGTTCAAGTGTGAGAAGTGTCTTATCTTCCTTAAAAGCTTTAAATTTTTCTTTAAATATAAGTTTGTACTTTCTAAAACTTAATGATCAACTTTTAACTCATTCTCTCTTTGACCTGATTCAGCCATAAACACCTTAAAATGATTTTCAAATTTATTATAAGATGTTTTTAATAAATCACGCTCCTAATTTAAATTATGAAATTCATCTAGCAAAGTTATGTGATTTCTATCTATGTTTGCATGCTCTTTTATAAGGTTTCCATACTATTTTTGTAAATTCAAATGCTCAATATAAAGGTTTGCATGCAATTTTTTGAGTTTCCTATATGCATTATGGATTTTCTTAGAGACATTAAATAATTCATCATTGGATAAGTCATATACTTCTTCTTGATTTGAATGATCACGTTTATCTTCCATTAAGCACAAGTTTGTGACTTCCTCTTCAACTTCTATTTTATGGAGTATGAATCTGAGTCAGCCCATAATGCTCTTTACAATCTTCTCTTACCCTTCCTAACATTAGTTTTCTCCTCAACTTTCTCCTTGCTAGAATTAGCTTTGAGATATGGGCAATCAATCTTTATATCTCAACGTTTCCTGCATTCATAACAAATAACTTCATTTGAAACTTTTGCATTCCTTTTGAATTTACCTTTGTTCCAATGCTGATATCTTCATCTCTTTCTCTTAAGAAAACTTTTGAATTGCCTCATCAAAAGAGCAATATCTTCCTCATCGTCTGGCATTGATTGATCACTTTTTAAATCATCCACTTTTAAAGAAATATTCTTCTCCTTCAGCTTGTCATTTGCATCAATGTGTATTTGATTCACTCCTTGCTCATAAGAAATTAATGATCCAAGCAGATTGTCAATAAAATATACGTTCAAATCTTTAGACTCAGTTATGACAGTTATCTTTATGTTATAAGCAGTAGGTAAATAACTTAAGATTTTATTAACTTTTTCTAAATTTATTAGTTCTCTACCTAAAGAATTCAATGAGGTAACAATATGAGTAAATCATGTATACATTTTTAAAATTGGCTTATTTGATTTCATATGAAACAATTCTTTAGTCGTGTATTAAAATGTTCATCTTGGATTGTTTTACCCCATTTGTTCCTTAATAAGTTATGCAAAGTCTATCCCAAATTTCCTTTCAAATTCTTCAAGCTGAAGCACACATGTAATCCTAAGATTTCAAGGAGTTGAAAAAACTATTTAAATATTTAGCATTCAACTGTACTAAGTCTTTTTCTTCTAATATCCAATCAAAAAATGAAGTTTCAATTCCAATACCATCAATAAGTCTAGTAGGACTGATGTATCCTTCATACACTACTATCCACATGTAATAATCAAGTGATTATAGAAAAGTATAGATGTGAGTTTTCCAAAAATCAAATGGGATGTTATCAATTAAAGGTGGTTTAGTGATCGAATATCCTTTAGGAGTATTCCAATTTTCAAAATTAGCCATCATTATTGTTCAAAAAGTAGTTTAATTTTTTTTTTTTTTTGAGATTTAGCTCTGATATCACTTGGAAGTTCATGTAGGTTGTTAAATCTTATAGAATTTTCTCAAAGCTAACCAAGAGGGGGGTGAATTGGTTATTTAAAAAATCTCTTGGATTTTAAAAAAAATTATTTCTAAAAAATTTAACCAATGATCCTAAAATATGCAGTTATATAGATATGACTATCACAAATGATTTTTCAACCATAAAACTTTAAAATACAGAATAACAAAAATACATAAAAATTAAAGTAAATAGAAGAATACCAAATTTTATTGTGGTTCAGTCCAAACTTAACCTACATCCACTCTATAGAGACACCTTCTCTAATTATTGAACTTAATCAAATTGACTGTTCTTTTCCCCCAATAGTAGGCATAGAAGCCCTTACAAACTCTCTTCCACCAACCCAATGCGGTATTGAACCGCATCCTTTTTCACCCTCCTAGAGATATTAGAGAACCATCATCCTTTTTCACCCTCCTAGTGAAGGTAGAGAACCTAAATGTCCTTTTTTACCCTCCTAGTGAAGATAGATAATCTTGAGACAATGTTAAAGATCTTTTCTTAATAGTATCCATAGGAGATTAGCATAAATTTGAAAAAGACAAAGAGATCCTCACTTTGGGTAACCTTATGAATCCCTCACAACTCCCCCTCACTTGATATTTCACACTTCACTCTCAAAATTTCTCTCAAACACTCACATTCGATGACCACTCTCAAGTGAAAATCACAACAAAAATTTTAATGTCAATTTTTAGGACTTTTTATATAAGAAACACAAGAAAAACTATCCAAGAACAGAAAAATATAAGTGAAATGAATTCAGATCGTACAGTCCAATCGTGGATCATTTATACAAATAGTTCAAAAATCTTGATACAAATTTGTACGAACCTAATTTCGTACACTATCAGTTGTCTAGATGAATTAAGATCGAAATGTATAAACAATTCAAAAATGAAGTGTTCATTTGGTATGAACCTTAATTTGTATACTGTAAGGTATCTAAACAAATTAATATTGTACTATACAAACCATTCAAAAATTGTGTATTGATTTGGTATGATATGGTACAAAGCTTAATTTGTACACTATTAATCATTTGTACAAATATATATTATATTGTATAAACAGTTCAAAATTCAATATGTTTATTTGGTATAATCTAGTACAAACCTAATTTCAAATTCTATTAGGCATGTATATGACTTGACATCAAGCAGTATGAATAATTAAATATGTTAGCACTTTGTTTGGTATGATCTTGGACGAACCTAATATCGTACTCTATTAGTCATATGTACAACTTGACATCGTACAGTACAAATAGTTCAAAAGTTAAATTCATGATTTAATTGACTGCATTCTAGAGGAAAAACTATGACCAATTATACAATATAATATAGATATCATATAATAATATTATTTTTAAATTTTTTAGTTTTAACTCTCTCCCCCTATGTATGTACACAGTTAACCTATTACAATCACACTCTCTCATCTCAGACTCAAGGAAATAAAAAATAAAGATTTATAGCATTTATTACATGAAATCCTATTATACTATGTCTTGAAGTCTTCAGTAATCTAGAGTATGATTTTACTAAAATATTAGTACATACAAAAATAAACATAAATATCTATTACATGCTAAGAGAACCAATAAATTTAATAAAACAATAATATCTTGCTATCATCAAATATCACAATCTAAATCTTAATTCATGAGTTGCAACATCTACCTATCAATCATATAGGCCCTAGTCAATATCCAATCCTAATTAAATATAATTCTATTCCTCAATTCAATCCCTAGTCTAGACCCCTGATCAAATCCAATATAAAATCAAGTTCAAATCCGAGTCCCAAGTCTTAGATCAAATTTTAATCAAACTCCAATCCTATTTAATCATTCTCAACTATTTATATGATTTCGATTGATATAAAATATGCAATCTAATTAATCATCTTTAAGATCCATCTCAACTTATAGATTCCTGAGTCCAAACCCAAAGCCAAAAATTCAAAATACTAAAACATATTCTGGGTGAATAATCTATCAATTAGAAATCAAGTTAAATGATCTCCAATTAATGATATATAAGTTGCATATTGATTTGGCATGACTCTAGGCCCAACCCTCAAAATTTGATCTTATTCTGAAGCTACTAACCCCATAAAAAAATCTATTTCCTAATTTTACAAAACCATTAAATATTTACAAACTATGCCATTGGACCCTCCATTATGTGGAAGTTGACCTTAGCATACTTACCAATGCTTTTGACCATGTCCATGGCCTCTAATATAACATGCTTACCAGCAATCCACACACTGTTGGACCTAGTTTGACCAAAAGTTGGCTAGAGGTCAAAATTACCAAAATGTCTTTTAAGGGGATTTTTTTTAGTTTTGACCAAAACTCAATATGATTGAACCATCTCAACCTTTGAAACCTCAACCAATAAACTCCAAATATCATTTGGGATCCATTTGACTAAAACCCAAGCCATGGGTCGACTTAGTTGACCAAATAAAGCCTTAAAGGTCCAAACTATTAATTTGACTAAAATGGCCTATCCAGACCTTGAAACAACTTTCAGCCCAACCCCTTTCCCCTGGGTCAACTTGGTTAACAAAGTCAACTTAGGTTGACCAGATCAACCATAAACATCATGTTTAATCAACTCAAGGACAAATCAACTTTAAACACAATCAAACTCCTTTGAACATCTCTCCTATTAGTTTAGACATTAATGGACATGTTGACTCAGTTAATATTTGACTTGGTCAACTTAATTAAAGATTGGTCAAACTAGTCTTTTTTGTGCCAATTCTCCCATTCATTCAAATAAGACCCATCTAAACCTCACAAAGCTTTCAAACATGTTTCATTCCATGGCTAAAACATGTCTTAATCATGGGTGAGCCAAAGCCCCTTGACTTTCACCAAGTTAACTCTAAGCTCTTGGTGAAAGCCTTTGTGCTTTCATTCATGCATTTATCTTAAACCTTATGTCCTTCATACTTGGCTCAACAATACCTACACTCCCTCCTATCCACCTCATCAGTACTTGGTAAAACCCTCTAACTAGTTAAATAGTCTGCTTGTGTATTTAAACCTTCCTTTGAAATGGTCAACTCCCTGTCAAAACTCTAACTATATTATTTATAAGATTTGAACTTCATTTAACTGGTCTCCCATACTCTTTCCCTACCACCTCATCCAACTTTGACAAGTTCACTGGTCAAAGTAGTCAAAAAACACTCAAAACTCATTCAAATAATCAAACTCACATGTTATCCATCTTTTCCCTAGTTTTGGCTGTTGGATTAATCCAAAATAAGAGATAAAGTCCTCTTAGAGCTCTTTAAACCAAGCCCAACTCTTGGTTTAGCCTTTAAAGTGAATGTGGTTTCCTCCTTCTTAAAAGTAACCAATGATGGATAAGGCCATTCCATCCTTTCCCTCAGTCACTTAATGGCTTGGGCCTATGGCAATGATCTAAGGTGGTCTCTAATCGATCATATCCACCCATTTTTCTCCAGAAGGTTTGTACAGAGTAAAACCCCAACAAAAGCTCACATTATTCAAGCCACACTCTATAGCTATCCTAGCCACCTCAAGCTTCCAACTCATTTTATTTGAGCTCTCCATGAATACCTCAAGCATTCCCAACCAAAACCCACCGTTAGAAGCTTGCTGGTAGCAAACTTTTTGGCGAACAGAAGCTTGCATATGTCCAACTTAAATAACGACTGATCCAAAACATTTTAGACCATGATTTTAATGGGAGGACATATATGGATAATCTACAAGCTTAATCGTATCATGAACTCATTAAACCATCATTTAAATAAAGGAAAAACTAATGCCCTAGGGTAGAATATTTAGAGCTTTTTATGTTTTTAAAAAGTGTTTTTTAAACCTCAAAATTAAGCCGCCATAATTTCTATTCAAGGGCAAATCCTAGGTTTAAAATTTCTAGAAATTATGTTAATCCATTGGTGAGTATGAGTCAATTTTCTTATTAGGGCTTCAGTTTTACATTAGTCCCTAATGTATAAAATCTCGACCATTGATTTATGGATCAATGATTGATATCTTGTTTTTTTATGGCCTTATCTAACCGAACATTTGATCCTTTGGCCAGTCTCATCGTCCAACTGCATATGAGCCCTAGATTCAGAATAACGGAAGATCGAATGGTATCCACCACATGCATTAATTGCATAGTATATGGGATGTTGATCTTTTGATCAATAATTTAGATGAAGCCATATTGCAGTTTCTTTGAACAGCTAGATCGGGCCATTGCAAAGATCATCATCCGGCTTGATCTCCTCCATCCATCTTAAACCGCACTCAATTAGATAGTTCTACGAATGAGGTGGATAAATAAAACCAAATGTGGTTTCAATTATTTACAATGATTACCGACAGCATAATTATTGGCAATCATTACATCTCTGGATAAAGATTTGCTCTAGTTGGGATGGTGAATTCGAGTGATCCTCGTGAGCACCCCACTGTTATTTTAGTTAAATTAAATTTTAATTAAGTTTAAATTAATTTTTAAGTCCAAATTCCTATAAAAATTGTTAAAAAATAATTTTAAATCAAAAAATTATATAATATATATAAAAAATTTTAAGAAATTAAATACTTTGATTTAAAAATAAAAGTATTTAAAAATATTGGATATTTTTTAAATTTTTTTAATATTAAAATATAAGTATTTTAAATTAGTATTTTAATTAATATGATCAAAATATTTAATAAAGTTTAAATTTTTATTTTGAAATATATTTTTATTTTTAGATGAATGTTTAAGATATTTTTATTTTTAAATTAAGTTTAATTTAAAATACTTTACGTAAATTAACATAAATAATTTTACCAAATTAATATTTAATATATTAATTTAAATAGTTTTAAATATTTAAATTTTAAGTTTTAAAATCAAGGAACTATTTTTATACATAATTATAAATTAAAATTAATTTAAGATATATTATATATTTTAAATAATTTTAAGACATTTAAATATTTAAATACTTAATTAACACTTAATTTAAATGAAACTCAAATAATTTTTTAGAAACTTAAGAACAATTATTTTAAATAAGTTAATATTTTTAGAAAGTATTTAAAATTTAATTTAATTTAACTTAAGAAATATTTTATATATTAATTAATTTTAAATTAATTTAAATAGTCTAATTCACACAAAACTTTAAAAATTCATAAGAAATTAAAACTAATTCATGCACCTAGCTTTAGGCTCTCCTAGCTCTAAGGACTTGAGTGTGATAGTATGTATGATAACATACTTGTCTAATGGTTAGAGAAATTGATTAAAACTTATCTAATTTAGCGTCCAATAAGTTTAGAAACTTGGAACATTTAAACTTAGTGACATTCCATCCCATAAGAAAAGTTTTCACTAATTTCAAAAATCATTGAGATAGTTAATTAATTTGTTATTTAATTAAGCTTTTTGAAAAAACCTAATAAATCCATTTTAAATTCAAAAAATATATATTATACCTCTAATTGACCAAAATTCATAACCTAACTCAAGTAAAGTAAAAATAATTTAAAAATCCAAAAAATATCCTAAGCACTTGGAAACACCTCTATAGGTCATTCATGACCTTTGGGGGTAATTTAAAAAGGGGTTTGAGATTGATTTGGATGAAAAATTAAAAGCTCCGTTTAACTTTTTTTTTTTAATAATTTTAAAAATACCTTAACTTTGAGAAATCATAATTAATTCAAGAAAAATCTAATTTAATAAAACTCAAAGAAATTCAACTCTAATAAAAGTCAAGTATTTTTTTAAAAATATCAAACCTACAAAATTAAGTCAAAAAGTCGACTTTCTAGTGAACCTTAGTTCAAATCTACTCCCAGATTTATGAAAATCATAACTTCTCATAGAATTTTCCAAATCTAGTAATCTAGTAGTTTAATTTCTCATCTTAGGGTCTAATATTTGTTAAAATATTTAAAACTTTCTAAATGAACTTTAATTTAAAAAGTTAACTTTTACCCGATTAATTAATATGATTAAGAATTTCTGAGAATTCCAAAATTTTAAAAATTGATTAAGATCTAGAAAAACTCTAACTTATTTTGTAAAACCAATCAAATACCCCTTAACATGCATCAAACACTCAAAAGAAGAAGTTTTTAGGATGGGCTACTCCAAGCTGCTGGGCTAAGTGTCCTAAGGAGGCCTAATTCCTCAGGCCTAGTGGCACAACGTCATGAATACATTCAGTAAAGGGTAGATATTTAAATGAAGTGACTCTAAATTATTAAAAAAACTAAAATATTTAATCCAACTATATCAAGCAAGTTCTTAGGATGGACTACTCCAAGCTATGGGGCTAAATGTCATAAAGATGCCTGGTTTCTCGAGCCTGATGGCACAACCCAAAGAACTGATTGATAAAAAATAAAAATTAATGTAACCCTTAAAATCAATAAAAAATTAATTTAATTAAATTTTCATTTTATCCCTTAATCTTTAACTAATTAAATTCATCTCATTAATCAATCCTTGAAATATATCTTAAATTAAACTTTGGTACATTAATTTTTAGACTCAAACATAAATATCTCATTCGGCCTTTAATAAACCTAAAAATTAGAAAACACTAACTAGTTACTCATTTTAGGATATACCTCAACCACAAAACCTAGCACACACTTTAGATGGTTTATTAAGACAACCAACTAAAGCCTAGGCTTTGCTGGTGTTTGTTGACCACGTTTTTATCCTGATTTTCCCTCGAGCGCATTCGATTGAGTTGAGCAGATCTCGTCAGGCTTGATTAACTCGAATGTTCGAATCAGGACTACTTTGGGTCCAGTTTTGTTGATTTGGGTCGAGTCGAGTCGAACTTGAATCGACTCAAATCAAGTCATCTTGTTTTGGTTCAGATATGATTTTAACCTCATGGATTTCACTTAATTCCTATTAAGAGCTTAATTGACTTTTTTTAAATGATTTTGAGTTTGATATCATATCGAGAAATAAGATCCGACGAGGCCGATTTTGTTGATCTTTGGGGCCTGCTGCAGTCACAGTATTTCAGTCTTGTGATACACTTGTTTTAGAAGGAGGAAGATCCTTGTTAGCAGGATTCAACGGGCAGGGGCCATTTTGGTGTTTGGAGTGGAACAAAACATGGGGAGATGTTTAGGAGGGGAAGAGGCCTTCGTTTTTGGTCACTCGGACACAATCGCTCTAGGGCTGTCAATTTTTCTCATGTTTGCACTCTCTCCCTCCCTCTCGGCAGAAGCTCCCAGGCAAAGCAGCCCAGGCTCTCGGTCTCTTCGGCACGCTAAAAGAGCCAACGCCTCTCTCTCTCTCTCTCTCTCTCTCTCTCTCTCTCTCTCTCTCTCTCTCTCTCTCTCTCTCTCTCTCTCTCTCTCTCTCTCTCTCTCGGTGTGTTCGGACGGGACAAAGGGAGGCCAAAGAAAAAAAAACCCTGGCAGCTCTCGGTTCTGGGAATATCACGATCTCCCTCTCTCTCGGTGCTCCTTGTCCGCAAGCCAGGCGGAAGACCCGAAGCCGCCCTCGATCTCTCCCTCTATCTCTGTGGTTCGTGGGAGCTAGGCAGGAGACCCCTCTGCCGACACTCCCTGCATTCGCACAAGCCGAAGCCTCCCTTGCCCTAGCTGAAACCCGACGACTCGGCTCCGCCTTCCCAGCCGAGCCCGATGCAAGTCTAGTCGCTGGAATCTCTTTTCTAGTCGACCAACCTTCCTCCAAAGCAACAGGTGATCCTTTCCTTCTTCCCCCTTCTTCTTCTTCTTCTTCTTCTACTAGATTTCTTGCTTCTTCTTCTTTCTTTCAAAAGTATTCTTCTCTTACCATGGATATCTCTATTTCTCCATTTATGATTGGTGGAATAGTTCAGGTTGGTGTTCTACTTGAACTTGCTCAGAGAGACGAATGGATAAATTGCTAATTTATCTCTTCGATTTGTACTAGGTTTCCTATGACGATTTTGTCCCTTATTCATTTATTTGAAATAGTCTGAAATTAGAGCTTGAGTTTGCATTATTTTGCCTTGAAATGGATCGTCTATGGAGTGGGCTTATTGTTTGAAAGGTGATCTAAAAATATTCTGGAATGATTCTTAATGAATGAGTATATCATTGGTTGATGTTTACTTCAGTAAAATAGTATTTAAGGGAATATAAGCGAAGCCTGCACCTTTCTTTTGGTTTAGATATGTAAATCTGGATAGGGTGGTTTCTTCATATGTTGCTTCTCTTTCACAGTTAAGATGGCTATGGAATAAATTATGGTAGTCTTGTGTAGATTGTTTGGTTGAGCTCAATCGAGTAGGTGTTTAAACCATGGTTTTTCATAATTTGTTCTAAGTGATTTTATAAGCAGTGTACATCAAGTGTTTTTGATGAAATATCCTAAACAAAAAAATTATAAATATTTGCTTGCATTAAGGTCTTTTGTAGTGAGCTTGTCCTTATGGAGATTTTTCTCAATATGTTGATTAGAGGCTTCTCCCACAAAATCTGAAAAATAAGCTTGTTTATTTGATACGATATGGATAGAGTCATAAGTTTGCTTTTGTTAATGTCTCTCCTTTAAACTCAAGGCTTTGCGAATATATTTAGATACATAAATTTCACATTGTGTTTCTCCTTTGTATTTCTCAAGAATGCGAGATTTGGAATAAATATTCATGTCTGGAATGAGCAATCGTTGGTGTATTCTCTTGTTACAATTCATGCTTTATATAATATGAAGAATCAAATTTATGGTAAAGTTTAACCATGCCTTGGTAGAACTTTGTCTTCTTATGACAACAAAAGGATGGTTTAGAAAAGAAAGTGACTTTAGATTGTTACTACAGTTTTGACCATGAAAACTTCATTGGAATGTAATAAATGAAGCAATATATGAGATGTTCGCTTAATGTATTTCATTTATGGTCATGGTAGTAAGTTAAAAGGATGTGGTAAATGGAGCATGGTTCTCTTGTTAATGGATTGTTGTAGAGTATGCAAGCTTCCCATAAAATCATTTGTATATAGAGATCGTTGAACCTTTCTCCGGAATTGTATTTGATACTAGTGTTAGATGAGAAATTTGGAGAGACTTTCATGTCAATGTATATTCTGAATCATCTAATTAATTGACTTTTGAGAATATTGATGCAAGTTGGTATTATACTTGTTTCATGAAATAACATGTGGCTTAGAAAGAAATTTACGATAGCATACATCCTCTTGTATTGGGACAAATATTAGAACTAGTATATTGTATATAGTCATGCCTTAAACTTTTGCAAACAGAGTATGCTTGGTGTTTGTTGGAAGGAGTCCAAAACTTGCTTTATTCAAAAATAAAGGGCACGTGGTGAAATCCTCTGTATTAGAAAGTTTCAAAGATTGCTTTGTGATTAGAGAGCTTTATGACGTTGTGATATATCATGAAATTGTATGAATTTTGGAAAATAATTTGCGAATCTTCATTCTCTATAGATTTCAGAATGGTTGACATTTCCTCATGCCTATGAAATTCTTGTTAACCCTTGAATTTTATCCATACTCGTTGATTTGAAGAAGATATTTCTTAGTTATTGGGGAAAACTTGATGAGTTGCCATGAGACATGAGTTAATTATAAATTTTTTGACAAAGTATGGTATATTTGATATGAATGTGGACTTACAAGTTGGCATTAAAAGCTTCTTTTGGAATCTCAGCAACATGTAATAATGGAGTTGGGAAATTTGGTTGAAGCAGCCGTGTGTTTCATAGATTCAAAGTGATCAGATATATGCTGTTGAAAACATGTTTAGTCACAAAAGAGTTGATAGATTTTGAGACACCTTTGTACTTATTCTAAATCTTGACCCTTCTTTCTCTCTTTGAGCTTTATGTGAGAAGTCTTTTGGTAATCAGAATTTGAAATTTTTATATATTTCATGCTTTAAGGTTTTATTCTTATCTGCGCGTTTAAAGATGAAAGACCATCCAAGTGGCTTTGCTCCATATTTGAAAGACATTATTTGTTGTGTTGAGAATAGTTTTGATGTATTTTATGTTTGAAAGAGCTATGGTTTGTTTTATGATTAGAAAGATTTACGAGCTATTTTATGTTGAAAAGTTTCATAAAAATTTTGTGTTGAAAGAGATGTGTGATTATTTTATAACGGAAAACTTCATGAAACCTTCTTGTTAGAAGATTTTCATGAATTTTACCCCACTCCAAATAAAAGAGAAAAGCACTTGATTTGTCTTATTTTTGCGTCGAAAGAGTTTTTGGGTAGATTGATTACATAGAGTTTTATGTGTCGCTTTATGTGGGATTTTATGTAGCCTTCCATTTAAAAGTTTTTTTTTATAAGTTATTTTAGGATTTATAATTTTGTGATCGGCCTTGTGTAGTAGGGTCCTTTAGTGTATTTTTGGAATAAATGGTGCTTTCTCATTTGAGTAAATTCTCTTAGTGTTTATTTTTAAAAGATGTGTTTTGGGAAGTATAAAAAAAAAAGGAAAGAGGCTTGTTTTAGTTTTGGATTTTGGGAAACTGTTTCTCTTCCTTTATTTTGAACTTTATCTAGAGAGTGGTTAAATTATTTGAGTCGAGTCAAATATATCAAGTGCTGTGTTTGGAATGTGGGAACAATAAAATGGCATCAGAGCGTCTTCTCTCCTATTCATACTACATTGAATAGGAATGAGGGGAGCTTTAGAGACATGCTTGGCTTCAAAGAAGCATGTCCAATAACAAAGTGCCTACATTCCTTTATCACTTTGTTTTTCTCACTCATTTCTTCTTGGCATTTTGTCATTTTTGTTCTTTACTTCTCGCATTTATATTACTTTCCTACTTTTCATTATATTCATAGATTCCTAAACATGTTGATACACATATGAATGTCTAGAAGGTTAGAAAAACACTCCCTTCTATCCCCTACAACATTAATGACACATAAGGACAAAAATTAAGGACCGAGTCTTAGGTAACATAGACTTAGGATGCATGCTCCCTACAGGACAGAGACATTAAAATTTAAACTTAGTGACACTTTTTTTTTTAGGTTTAGTGTTCTTTAATTCATTAGTAATCAACCAACAAGTTAATCATAATCTAACTCCTAAAAGACATTTGACCACTTAATTCCTAATTAAACCATAATAAATATATATAATCATTAAATTTCAAATCTAAAACATACACTTGAATAAAGTCTAACTAATTTATTAATCAATCTCTAATACACTTAAAATCTTAAAAGATGCAGATTAAATTAAGAGAGTAAACCTAAACTAAAATTAGTCCAACATAAAAGACTTATAAAATCAAATATTAATCAAACCCACTTACATACACTTAGTTTAAAAATACTTTTAAAATTAAGTCAAGTGAATCAAAACCTAATCTAAACTAAATGAATCATAAAGAATTTATTAAGAGATTTCATTATAACACAAAGCCTAATAACTCATCTAAAATTCATTAAACTCTTAAATCAATCTTTTAAAATCAATCAACAAACCCTTTAATACATAACAACCACTCCAAAGATGAAGTTTATTGGATGGACTACTCCGGGCTGCGGGGCTAAGTGTCCTAAGGAGGCCTGTTTCCTCGAGCATGGTGGCACAACGCCACGAATGAATTTAATGGAGTGCTAAACTATAAAATTAATTGCTAATGATTTGAACCAAACATCAATCGATAATAAATCACCTAATATACCTTTCTTTTCTAATTTATAACAAACTAAAATAATTTAACAAAAATTGGTTGCCACTAGGTAACCCAGGTCTACGAGGCTATTGAGTTAGCCCCAAGGAGGGTGAAATAAACCTCACGGCCTCGGTGTGAAACAAAGGTGGCAATCAATCAAATACTAAAAATGAAACTTATAAAATCAATCATAAAATACTAATATTTAAACTTAAACTTAACTCTCCCTTTTGCCCTTTAACAAATCAAATGAAAACATTTATAATTAAATTATCCTATATAAGTTCTATCTAAAATTACACAGCCTACACATACCTTAGACTTGTTTGGTTAGGACAAGACTTTTAGCTCTAGGTCAGGCTTATATTTTCTCTTATTATTCAATGCTTGTTACATATACATGTTCTATAAATGCAATTATTAAATTTCTTATTAGCTATATTTAATTTCCTGTTAGTTATATTTTTGTTATTTACTTGCATTTCCCTTATGAATGGCATCTACGCTCATATATATCTTTTTCTTTTATCTTATTTTGTGAGGTACATCGGGTCTTACATGGTCAAGAATCAAGTGACATCATTTGCTTATGAGCTTTTAAGTGGCAGCGCCACATACAATCAGGTATAATTTCTGCAACTTCTAAAGTAGATTTTTTTTTTTTAAATTATATATCAAAACTGCTACACATCACACATAACTTGTTAATAGGTATTCTAGCATGTTTAGGTAGCCAGCCTTAGGTTAGTTCACTAACGAAGCTTTGACCCTATAGGTCAAAGCTTTCCCCCTTGTGTGAGCCCTAGAGACCATTAGGGTCATTTAGGCCTGTAGAGTAGGCCACCTACTTGTGCCATTGGGCATCGTTATTTTCCTACACGAAGTGGGCATCGCAAGGTTTTTTTTGGCCTTCTGGTTTTGGGTACGATACCCCCCCACCTTTTGTGAGCCATAAAGACCACTAGGGTCATTTAGGCCTAGAGAGTAGGCCACCTATTTATGTCACTTGGCATCGTTGTTTTCCCACACGAAGTGGGCACCGTTTGAATGATTTTTTGTGCGGGAACTTTGCCTGGAGGGTACCCTTAGGTTGTGTTTATTTACTTTTTATGTAATCTGAATGTCATGTATGCATTTGTTTTTATACACCTTACCTCACATTATGCTTCACTTACATACATGCATCACATCAATAGATCTAGGGATATTTTGTATTTGTTTCATGCATCATACATGGCGCTAGGTACATTCTTTTGTATATTGTAGAGTCCCTGATTGAAATCTTTTAAACTACAATCCCTTGATTTCCTAGGATAGAGCCTTCCTATCTTGTATACATGTAGGGCGATTGATTGTGTTTAGGATGTTAGCTGGCAGCTCACTCCAGGCAAGCATAAGTCCAGGTTGTACACCCCTCAGTGTGTCTCCTTTCATCTGTGTTTTGAGTCTGTCATTTCTCTTAGGATAGTAATCTGGTCTTTGATCTTCTAAACTCAAAATTTTAATCACATCTTTATCCATTCGAAAATGTCTAATCATCACTAAGGGTAAATAGAATAGACTCTTTGGAATAGAACTTAGGAACTCTTTTTGTGCACCAAATCAAGAAGTAAATAATACACCATCCTTAATCGAGAGTTTTCTTAGATCGAGGTCTAAGATGTAATTAACTACGGGGGCTTGCGCCCGTAGGAAATTGATCCCCACAATCAAATAAACCCCATTCGAGCTGACACATCGAATGAGGGAAATCTCATGAATTTAAGGTTATATATGTTATTATCCATCGAGGTGTGTAGGTGAAAGCCGCTATCCTCCATGGCTAATCATATGTATAACTCCATATGCTCTTCCATCGGCCTGCTTATGCTGGGTGTAAAGGACTACGACCATTTTATCCTACGGGATAATGTGATCGTACCCTTTGCATTCGAACCACACTAGCAGAATCCTTTTGGAGACCCACAGATTTCTAGCGACCACGGTGGGACAGGTTTCTCTCTCCATCTTTGGATGTTGTATTATTCAGTTATGTAGGTAATCCTAGTTTGGAGCCTAGTTTGAGTTCCCATTTTCTACTCCACTCTATTCTCTTAATCCTTAGTGAGAATGAAACCTTTTTAATGAATAAAGATTTAATTAAAATTTTAAGTTTATTAGATCTTTGTTTTTTTAATTATTATTATTCTTAAATTCAAATTCATATCAATCTATTTCAAGTCAATCTCATTCAAATCAAAATTTCCATATCTATCAATTCCAAGTCAGAATTCTTTTAGACTTAATCTTGTTTCATATCATTTCAAATAAGTGTTCATATTCTATCTTTGATTACATGATTCATATACTTGGCATAAAATCTAGCATCTATCATCTCTCTTGTTTGAGATTCTTTAGACTTGATCTTGATTCATATCAGTCCAAATAAAATTCAAATATGATTTTCAATGGAAGGGTTCATAAAATTGACATATTCAAATTTTTCAAAAGAAAATTTAATTTGAAAAAAGTTTGAGAATTTTAAAATATAGTACAAACTTTTGAGAAAAGTTTTTTTAGAGAATAAGGGACTTATTTTTCATAATGAAAATTTATCTCTATTTTATTTAAAAAAAAAGAATGAAGTAAGTGTTGGTTGACTTCTCTAAACGCTTAAAGAAGAAAATTCATGATGATATAAAAGAGCACGTCTCTCCCTCCCATTCCTTGTGTGGGATGATTTCATTTTTGAACTCAAATCTATATCAAAATTAAATTAAATTTAGAAATGAAAATTTTCTCTGTTAGCTTGCAATTTTCTATCTCATAGGTGTCATTTGCATGCTTATGAATTTAATTTGAAATTTTCTTAATTGAGTTGTTCATTCTTATCATAGGATCGGGTTTGTTTTGTGAATTGTTCTTCCTTACATAAGAGAGTGAGTTTTCTTCTCTTATGTTTGGAAGATAATTTCACAACTGAGAATGTATTCTTTTAGAGATTTAGAAAGGAAGCCAAATACAAAAGTGAAAAGATGCGCAAAGCGCCAAAAATGAAAGATTCACAAAGTGCATTAAAAGTGAAAAGATGCGCAAAGAGCCAAAAGTTAAAGATATACAAAGTGTATCAAAAGTGAAAAGAAGCACAAAGTGCCAAAAATTCATAAGGTAGGCATAAAATGAGCCTAAAGTGAAAGTGTAAATGGCTTTCTTTCTTGGAAATTTCTAAATCTCAGAAAACTCATGTGTCCTTTGATATTTTTGATACTTAAGTTTGAAAATGATGACTTTGAATTAATTATTATGCATTGATAATCTATTAAAAATAAAATATTATCCGCGTAAGAAAATTGAGAAGATTCAGTTTCTTCTTCTAATTTATATCTTTTTGAATTAGATTTTAATTCAAACAATGCTTATCTAAAGGAGAGAACCTAGTTTAGCTTATAGGGAGCTTGACTTGGGTTAGCAAGTTTTAAATCCCTAACCTTTTTGGGTTTAGATGAAGTCAACCCACCTCTTACTGAATTTCAAATTTGGTTCCACTTGTTATTTTGATTGAGCCAAAATAATCAAGAGGTAAATATTTTATTTTGAGAAATAATACTCTTACTCTTTGATAAAATTTTCCTTCTTTGAAAAATTATGTGAATCAAACATATCTCAAATTATTTGGTGAGTGTTTAACATCTTTTAGTGGCTCCACTATCAAGTATGTTTAAACACTTATCTTGTTCTCTTGAAAATTCATGCATGAAATTTTTTTTTTTGGATCCCAACATTTGACTATAAGTTATTCTTTAGGACTGATATGATATTCCTTTTATTGCACTCTCATTTTCTCTTAAAATCATGGTTGTTTTGCTTAGAAATAATCGTTTGGCATGCATTTTATTCTCTTGATATCTTTATGCCGCCATCTCTTGTTTGGGAACCATTCTCCCATTCAAGTTGTATGTTTTGCTTTCTTATTTGGGAGCCACTCTCCCAATCAAGTAGCTATTTGTTTTGTTCACTTATTTGGGAGCCACTCTCCCATTCAAGTAGTTTGTTTTGTTCACTTGTTTGGGAGCCACTATCCCATTCAAGTTGTTAGTGCTTCACTTGTTTTGGAAGTCACTCTTCCATTCAAGTTCTGATTTCATTGCTCAGTTGGGTTCATCCCCTTGGATCTTTCTATGTGTTTGTTTTGATTGTGTCATTTCTCATATTGATATCTTGATGACTTTACCTTGATTTACATAAGAGTATTCATCTTCATTTTATGTCGTTCTTCTTCAACGGACAGACCCGTATGAGAGGTTTCTCATTCGATTTCTGGTGGATTTTTTGGTTCAAGAGATCCCCTTTTGTCACTTCACTTCTTTTTTGCTCTTTGTTCCGTTGTTTTGAATATGGTCAGGGGAATATTGAGTAATCCTCATTCACTGTTTTGAATATGGTCAGGTGGATGTTGGATCCTTTTTCTCTATTTTGCCCTGCTGTTGCGAATGTGGTCAGGCAGGCATTAGACCTCTTGGGGAAGCTCTTTATTCGCTGTTGCGAATATGGTCAAATGTATATTGAGCTGTTCTCATTCGCCGTTGCAAATACGGTCAGGCGAATGTTGAACCCCCTTTCTCCCCCCCTTTGTCTCGTTGTTTCGATCTGGTTAAGCAAACATTGGGTTGTCCTCATTCACTATTTCGATCTGGTCAGATGAATGTTGGATTTTGTCTTTTGTCCCACCGTTGTGATTTTGGTCAGGTGGACATTAGACTTTTGGGAGGGCTCATTATTCACTGTTACTATCTGGTCAGGTGGATTTTGAGCCATTCTCATTCGCCGTTTTGATCTGGTCAGGCGAATGTTGAACCCCCTTTATCTTCCCCCCTTTATCTCGCTGTTTCGATCTTGTCAAGCGAACATTGGATTGTCCTCATTCACTGTTTCGATCTGGTCAAGTGAATGTTGGATTTTATCTTTTGTCCCACCGTTGCGATTTTGGTTAGGTGGACATTAGACTTTTGGGAGGGCTCATTATTCACTATTGCGATCTGGTCAGGTGGATTTTGAGCCATTCTCATTTGCCATTTCGATCTGGTCAGGTGAATGTTGAACTCCCTTTTCTGGTTGAGAGAGCCCGACAGAGTCCCTGGGAGGCATTCCTCACTACTCTTTTCTCTTTTGTCCCACCGTTGCAATTTTGGTCAGGTGGACATTAGACTTTTGGGAGGGCTCATTATTCACTGTTGCGATCTAGTCAGGTGGATTTTGAGCCATTCTCATTTGCTGTTTCGATCTGGTCAGGCGAATGTTGAACTCCCTTTTCTGGTTGAGAGAGCCCGACAGAGTCCCTGGGAGGCATTCCTCACTACTCTTTTCTCTTTTGTCCCACCGTTGCGATTTTGGTCAGGTAGACATTAGACTTTCGGGAGGGCTCATTATTCGCCGTTGTGAATATGGTCAGGTGGATTTTGAGCCATTCTCATTCGCTGTTGTGATCTGGGCAGGCGAATGTTGAACTCCCCTTTCTGGTTGAGAGAGCCCGACAGAGGCCCTGGGAGGCATTCCTCACTACTCTTTCCTCTTTTGTCCCACCATTACGAATATGGTCAGGTGGACATTAGACTTTTCTTTGACCCTTTGTTTTGTCGTTTCGATATGGTCAGGTAAACATTGGGTCATCCTCATCCGCCATTGCAAATATGGTCAGGTGGATGTTGGATCTCTTTTTCCCTCTGTTCTGCTGTTTTGATCTGGTCAGGCAGACAGTCGTTTTCTTACTTTACTCTTGTTCACTGTTTCAATCTGGTCAGGTGAGCATTGAGTTTTCCCCATTCACTGTTTCGATCCGGGAGGTGAATGTGGGGCGTTTCTCTTTTTCCTTCTGCTCTGTTGTTTCGATTTGGTCAAGCAGACAGTTGATTCTTTTCTTTCTCTTGCTCATTGTTTCAAATATGGTCAAACGAGCCTTGAGTTTTCTCTATTCACTATTTTGATATGGGGTTAGGTGGATGTGAGACCCCTTTTCCTCTCTATTCTGCTGTTGCGATGTGGTCAGGAAGATAGCTGGTTTCCTTATATTTAATTATTCTTCCTTACTTCCTTATGATTGTTACTCTTTGCTATATGGTATAATTTTCAAGTGATGATTGAATTTGCTCCTCCTCGCATCATCTTAGACATGCGTTCTAGGTGATTGTTAAATCTTCCTTGGTTCTTTATGAATTTGTTTCAATTCTGCTCATGTGGGCATAGAATCCCTATCCCTTCTATTCTGCTGTTGTGATTAGACAGATAGTTGAGCTTCTTTTCTTGGCTCTCTCTTACTTTTCTGGTTAAGTGAGCATTGAGTCTTCTTAGTTCGCTGTTTTGATTTGGTTAGGCGAATGTTAGGTTTCTCACTCTCTTATGTCCCACCATGTTTGCATGATTGAGTGAGCATTATATGAATGAATGATTGTTGTATGACTGTATGACCATTGCATGATTTGATGAATATGATATGATTATATGAGCATGTAATTGAGTGACTATTGCATGATCACGTGAATCAATATATGAATATACGATTACTATTGTTTGCTTATCATGTGGTTTGATAATCGTTATATAATTAGATGATTATTGAGTGATTATATGAACACCATATGGTGATGTGTTTGTGATTTGATTATGTGCTATTGAATGATCTCATCACTATTGCATGATTATATGATAGTTGCATTGTTGTATGATCATGATAAAGATTGCTTGATTATTGTGTAAGTGCATGACCATTGCATAGATATATGATTGTTAGTGACTATTACACGATCATTTGCTTATGATTATGTGGTTTGGTATGATTAGACATTTACCGTAAACTTATCGCATGGTTGTGTGGTTATTGTGCAATAACATGATTATAGTGTGGCTTGATTATCGCTATATGATTAATTGATTTTGATATAAGAGTGCGATAATTGCTTGATCATGTAATATCATGTGAGTGTATAAATATTGCATGAATTGGTGGTTGTGACATGTGTGTATAATGATTCTATAGTTGTATGATTATTGTGTAGTTTGATTGTGAGCGTATGATTGAATGATTATCCATCATTGCATGCTTGCATGATCACTGTGTGATCGTATGTTCATAACATGGTGGGACACTTATTGCATGATTTGTGTGATTGTATGCTTCTAGACATTCACTAGCTAGTTGTAGGATTGCATTTTTCTAGTGATTCTCTTTAGCTGGTCATAGGATTGCATTTTCCTAGCGAGTCTTTCTATTTGATCGTAGGATTACATCTTCCTTGATTCTCTTTAGTTGATTATAGGGTCGCATCTTCCTAGTGAGTCTCTTTAGCTAGTTATAGGGTTGCACTTTTCTAGAGATAAGGAGGTCAACGCCAACACCTACGGTTCACTTGTTGTTCACCGCACCTGTTGGGGTGGAGTTTGTTGACCTCGTTTTTATCCTGATTTGCCCTCGAGCGCATTCGATTGAGTTGAGCAGATCTCGTCGGGCTTGATTAACTCGAATATTCGAATCAGGATTACTTTGGGTCCGGTTTTGTTGATTTGGGTTGAGTCAAGTCAAACTTGAATCGACTCAAATCAAGTCATCTTGGTTTGGTTCGGATCTGTTTTTAACCTCATGGATTTCACTTAATTCCTATTAAGAGCTTAATTGACTTTTTTAAAATGATTTTGAGTTTGATATCATATCGAGAAATAAGATCCGACGAGGCCAATTTCGTTGATCTTTGGGGCCTGCTGCAGTCACAGTATTTCAGTCGTGTGATACACTTGTTTTAAAAGGAGGCATATCCTCGTTAGCAGGATTCAGTGGGCAAGGGCCATTTTGGTGTTTGGAGTGGAGCAAAACATGGGGAGATGTTTAGGAGGGGAAGAGGCCTTCGTTTTTGGTCACTCGGACACGATCGCTCTAGGGCTATCAATTTTTCTCCTGTTCGCACTCTCTCCCTCCCTCTCGGCAGAAGCTCCCAGGCAAAGCAACCCAGGCTCTCGGTCTCTTCGGCACGCTAAAGGAGCCAACGCCTCTCTCTCTCTCTCTCTCTCTCTCTCTCTCTCTCTCTCTCTCTCTCTCTCTCTCTCTCTCTCAGTGTGTTCGGACGGGACAAGGGGAGGCCAAAGAAAAAAAAACCCTGGCAGCTCTCGGTTATGGGAAAATCCCGATCTCCCTCTCTCTCGGTGCTCCCTGTCCGCAAGCCAGGCGGAAGACCTGAAGCCGCCCTCGATCTCTCCCTCTATATCTGTGGTTCGTGGGAGCTAGAGGCCGGAGACCCCTCTCCCGACACTCTCTGTATTCACACAAGCTGAAGCCTCCCTTTCCCTAGCCGAAACCCGACGACCCGGCTCTGCCTTCCCAACCGAGCCCGATGCAAGTCTAGTCGCTGGAATCTCTTCTCTGGTCGACCAACCTTCCTCCAAAGAAACAGGTGATCCTTTCCTTCTTCCCCCTTCTTCTTCTTCTTCTTCTTCTTCTTCTTCTTCTTCTTCTACCAGATTTCTTGCTTCTTCTTCTTTCTTTCAAAAGTTTTCTTCTCTTACCATGGATATCTCTATTTCTCCATTTACGATTGGTGGAATAGTTCAGGTTGGTGTTCTACTTGAACTTGCTCAGAGAGACGAATGGATAAATTGCTAATTTATCTCTTAGATTTGTACTGGGTTTCCTATGACGATTTTGTCCCTTATTCATTTATTTGAAATAGTCTGAAATTAGAGCTTGAGTTTACATTGTTTTGCCTTGAAATGGATTGTCTATGGAGTGGGCTTATTGTTTGAAAGGTGATCTAAAAATATTCTGGAATGATTCTTAATGAATGAGTATATCATTGGTTGATGTTTACTTCAGTAAAATAGTATTTAAGGGAATATAAGCGAAGCCTGCACCTTTCTTTTGGTTTAGATATGTAAATCTGGATAGGGTGGTTTCTTCATATGTTGCTTCTCTTTCACAGTTAAGATGGCTATGGCATAAATTATGGGTAGTCTTGTGTAGATTGTTTGGTTGAGCTCAATCGAGTAGGTGTTTAAACCATGGTTTTTTATAATTTGTTCTAAGTGATTTTATAAGCAGTGTACATCAAGTGTTTTTGATGAAATATCCTAAACAAAAAAATTATAAATATTTGCTTGCACTAAGGTCTTTTGTAGTGAGCTTGTCCTTATGGAGATTTTTCTCAATATGTTGATTAGAGGCTTCTCCCCCAAAATCTGAAAAATAAGCTTGTTTATTTGATACGATATGGGTAGAGTCATAAGTTTGCTTTTTTTAATGTCTCTCCTTTAAACTCAAGGCTTTGCGAATATATTTAGATACATAAATTTCACATTGTGTTTCTCCTTTGTATTTCTCAAGAATGCGAGATTTGGAATAAATATTCATGTCTGGAATGAGCAATCGTTGGTGTATTCTCTTGTTACAATTCATGCTTTATATAATATGAAGAATCGAATTTATGGTAGAGTTTAACCATGCCTTGGTAGAACTTTGTCTTCTTATGACAACAAAAGGATGGTTTAGAAAAGAAAGTGACTTTAGATTGTTACTACATTTTGACCATGAAAACTTCATTGGAATGTAATAAATGAAGCAATATATGAGATGTTCGCTTAATGAATTTCATTTATGGTCATGGTAGTAAGTTCAAAGGATGTGGTAAATGGAGCATGGTTCTCTTGTTAATGGATTGTTGTAGAGTATGCAAGCTTCCCATAAAATCATTTGTATATAGAGATCGTTGAACCTTTCTCCGGAATTGTATTTGATACTAGTGTTAGATGAGAAATTTGGAGAGACTTTCATGTCAATGTATATTCTGAATCATCTGATTAATTAACTTTTGAGAATATTGATGCAAGTTGGTATTATACTTGTTTCATGAAATAACATGTGGCTTAGAAAGAAATTTACGAGAGCATACATCCTCTTGTATTGGGACAAATATTAGAACAAGTATATTGTATATAGTCATGCCTTAAACTTTTGCAAACAGAGTATGTTTGGTGTTTGTTGGAAGGAGTCCAAAACTTGCTTTATGCAAAAAAAAGGGCACGTGGTGAAATCCTCTGTATTAGAAAGTTTCAAAGTTTGCTTTGTGATTAGAGAGCTTTATGACGTTGTGATATATCATGAAAATGTATGAATTTTGGAATATAATTTGCGAATCTTCATTCTCTACAGATTTCAGAATGGTTGACATTTCCTCATGCCTATGAAATTCTCGTTAACCATTGAATTTTATCCATACTCGTTGATTTGAAGAAGATATTTCTTAGTTATTGGGGAAAACTTGATGAGTTGCCATGAGACTTGAGTTAATTATAAATTTTTTTGACAAAGTACGGTATATTTGATATGAATGTGGACTTACAAGTTGGCATTAAAAGCTTCTTTTGGAATCTCAGCAACATGTATTAATGGAGTTGGGAAATTTGTTGGAAGCAGCCGTGTGTTTCATAGATTCAAAGTGATCAGATCTATGCTGTTGAAAACATGTTTAGTCACAAAAGAGTTGATAGATTTTGAGACACATTTATAAATATTGACCCTTCTTTCTCTCTTTGAGCTTTATGTGAGAAGTCTTTTGGAAGTCAGAATTTGAAATTTTTATATATTTCATGCTTTAAGGTTTTATTCTTATCTGCGCGTTTAAAGATGAATGACCATCCAAGTGGCTTTGATCCATATTTGAAAGACATTATTTGTTTTGTGTTGAGAATAGTTTTGATGTATTTTATGTTTGAAAGAGCTATGGTTTGTTTTATGATTAGAAAGATTTACGAGCTATTTTATTTTGAAAAGTTTCATAAAAATTTTGTGTTGAAAGAGATGTGTGATTATTTTATAACGGAAAACTTCATGAAACCTTCTTGTTAGAAGATTTTCATGAATTTTACCCCACTTCAAATAAAAGAGAAAAGCACTTGATTTGTCTTATTTTTGCATCGAAAGAGTTTTTGGGTAGATTGATTACATAGAGTTTTATGTGTCACTTTATGTGGGATTTTATGTAGCCTTCCATTTAAAAGTTTTTTTTTATAAGTTATTTTAGGATTTATAATTTTTTGATTGGCCTTGTGTAGTAGGGTCCTTTAGTGTCTTTTGGGAATAAATGGTGCTTTCTCATTTGAGTAAATTCTCTTAGTGTTTATTTCTAAAAGATGAGTTTTGGGAAGTATAAAAAAAAAAGGAAAGAGGCTTGTTTTAGTTTTGGATTTTGGAAAACTGTTTCTCTTCCTTTATTTTGAACTTTATCTAGAGAGTGGTTAAGTTATTTGAGTCGAGTCAAATATATCAAGTGCTGTGTTTGGAATGTGGGAACAGTAAAATGGCATCAGAGCGTCTTCTCTCCTATTCATACTACATTGAATAGGAATGAGGGGAGCTTTAGAGACATGCTTGGCTTCAAAGAAGCATGTCCAATAACAAAGTGCCTACATTCCTTTATCACTTTGTTTTTCTCACTCCTTTCTTCTTGGCATTTTGTCATTTTTGTTCTTTACTTCTCGTATTTATATTACTTTCTTACTAGTCATTATATTCATAGATTCCTAAACATGTTGATACACATATGAATGTCTAGAAGGTTATAAAAACACTCCCTTCTATCCCCTACAACATTAGTGACACATAAGGATAAAAATTAAGGACCGAGTCGTAGGTAACATAGACTTAGGATGCATGCTCCCTACAGGACAGAGACATTAAAACTTAAACTTAGTGACACTTTTTTTTTTAGGTTTAGTGTTCTTTAATTCATTAGTAATCAACCAACAAGTTAATCATAATCTAACTCCTAAAAGACATTTGAACACTTAATTCCTGATTAAACCATAATCAATATATATAATCATTAAATTTCAAATATAAAACATACACTTGAATCAAGTCTAACTAATTTATTAGTCATTCTCTAATACACTTAAATTCTTAAAAGATGCAGATTAAATTAAGAGAGTAAACCTAAACTAAAATTAGTCCAACATAAAAGACTTATAAAATCAAATTTTAATCAAACCCACTTATAACTAACCATACACTTAGTTTAAAAATACTTTTAATATTAAGTCAAGTGAATCAAAACCTAATCTAAACTAAATGAATCATAAAGAATTTATTAAGAGATTTCATTATAACACAAAGCCTAATAACTCATCTAAGATTCATTAAACTCTTAAATTAATCTTTTAAAATCAATCAATAAACCCTTTAATACATAACAACCACTCCAAAGATAAAGTTTATTGGATGGACTACTCCGGGCTGCGGGGCTACGTGTCCTAAGGAGGCCTGGTTCCTCAAGCCTGGTGGCACAACGCCACGAATGAATTTAATGGAGTGCTAAACTATAAAATTAATTGCTAATGATTTGAACCAAACATCAATCGATAATAAATCACCTAATATACCTTTCTTTTCTAATTTATAACAGACTAAAATAATTCAACAAAAATTGGTTGCCACTGGGTAACCCAGGTCTACGAGGCTATTGAGTTAGCCCCAAGGAGGGTGAAATAAACCTCACGGCCTCGGTGTGAAATAAAGGTGACAATCAATAAAATACTAAAAATGAAACTTATAAAATCAATCATAAAATACTAATATTTAAACTTAAACTAAACTCTCCCTTTTGCCCTTTAACAAATCAAATGAAAACAATTATAATTAAACTATCCTATATAAGTTCTATCTAAAATTACATAGCCTACACATACCTTAGACTTGTTTGGTTAGGACAAGACTTTTAGCTCTAGGTCAGGCTTATATTTTCTCTTGTTATTCAATGCTTGTTTCATATACATATTCTATAAATACAATTATTAAATTTCTTGTTAACTATATTTAATTTCATGTTAGTTATATTTTTGTTATTTACTTGCATTTCTCTTATGAATGGCATCTACGCTCATATAAATCTTTCTCTTTTATTTTATTTTGTGAGGTATATCGGGTCTTAGATGATCAAGAATCAAGCGACAACATTTGCTTATGAGCTTTTAAGTGGCAGCGCCACATACAGTCAGGTATAATTTCTATAACTTGTAAAGTAGTTTTTTTTTTAAATTATATATCGAAACTGCTACACATCACACACAACTTGTTAATAGGTATTCTAGCATGTTTAGGTAGCCAGCCTTAGGTTAGTTCACTAATGAAGTTTTGACCCTATAGGTCAAAGCTTTCCCCCTTCTATGAGCCCTAGAGACCATTAGGGTCATTTAGGCTTGTAGAGTAGACCACCTACTTGTGCCATTGGGCATCATTGTTTTCCTACACGAAGTAGGCATCGCTAGGTTTTTTTTGGCCTTCTGGTTTTGGGTACGATACCCCCACCTTCTGTGAGCCATAGAGACCATTAGGGTCATTTAGGCCTGTAGAGTAGGCCACATATTTATGCCACTTGGCATCGTTGTTTTCCCACACGAAGTGGGCACCGTTTGAATGATTTTCTGTGCGGGTACCTTGCCTGGAGGGTACCCTTAGGGTGTGTTTATTTACTTTTTCTGTACTCTGAATGTCTTGTATGCATTTGTTTTTACACACCTTACCTCACATTATGCTTCACTTACATAGATGCATCACATCAATAGATCTAGGGATATTTCGTATCTATTTCATGCATCATACATGACGCTAGGTACATTCTTTTGCATATTGTAGAGTCCCTGATTGAAATCTTTTAAACTACAAACCCTTGATTTCCTAGGATAGAGCCTTCCTATCTTGTATACATATAGGGTGATTGATTGTGTTTAGGATGTTAGCTGGCAGCTCACTCAAGGCAAGCATAAGTCCAGGTTGTACACCCCTCAGTGTGTCTCCTTTCATCTGTATTTTGTGTCTGTCATTTCTCTTAGGATTGTAATCTGGTCTTTGATATTCTAAACTTAGAATTTTAATCACATCTTTATCCATTCAAAAATGTCTAATCATCACTAAGGGTAAATAGAAGAGACTCTTTGGAATAGAACTTAGGAACTCTTTTTGTGCACCAAATCAAGAAGTAAATAATACACCATCCTTAATCGAGAGTTTTCTTAGATCAAGGTCTAAGATGTAATTAACTATGGGGGCTTGCTCCCGTAGGAAATTGATCCCCACAATCAAATAAACCCCATTCGAGCTGACGCATCGAATGGGGAAAATCTCGTGAATTTAGGGTTATATATGTTATTATCCATAGAGGTGTGTAGGTGAAAGCCGCTATCCTCCATGGCTAATCATATGTATAACTCCATCTGCTCTTCCATCAGCTTGCTTGTGCCGGGTGTAAAGGACTACGACCATTTTGTCCTACGGGATAGTGTGATCGTACCCTTTGCATTCGAACCACACGAGCAGAATCCTTTTGGAGACCCACAGTGTTCACTTTACTATTATGTGTTAATCTTTCAGAGATTTCATTACATGTTTGAAATTAATTGATATATTTGTTTACTGTTACTATACATTGTGAATGAATTTGATAGGCGATAATTTACCTTTAGGTTAGGATCAATCTGGTTATTCAATGAGTTTTCTGCAGGTGGCGACATCGTATATGTCAATTAAAAGGGAGATATAAATAATAATCATTATAAATGCTATAGGTACTTCTACTATTTAGTCCCCATGTAAATATGAGCATGGAAAAGTGTGATTTAATTTATATATATATATATATATATATATATATATATATATATATATATATATTAAATGTTATGAATGTGTTTTATTTTCAAATGCTTAGGATAACCCTGTAGGAGAGTTTAGATTTTTCTTTTCAATATCAATGTAATTTATTTATAGTATTAAGTTGTGAAATAGTCTTTGAGTTTGGGATACTTAGGTCCAAAGTTGGATTCCAAAGAGGAAATGATACCCTTTAAAGAGAATAGTTCTTTTCCATTTGGAAGCCTAAATTTGGATCATTTAAAAACCCGAAGTGGAAAGAATAACCTCCCCTTCAAGGGAAGAGTTTTCTTTTTCATTTGGTATCTATATACGATGAATCCAATTATCCTAAAGAAGAGAAGACTAAGAAATATGAGACACAGAGTATCCCACTCAAAGTCACTTTCATCTATCTTTGGATTAGAATCGAGGTTTCTGGTTAGTGTTGCCCGACCACTTTTAATTTCTATATTTTTGGGTTCAAATAAATTGGGCATTTGCATAAGAACTTTACTTTAAGGAATTAATTATAATTATTTATATATTTGGTTTGATTTTATTGCATCAAGGATTTTACCTGCTACTCATAGTTTTTTGGTGATTGTTTATCATTTTTGTTTTAGTCTAGATACACAGAGGCTTGTGAGGGCACATTAAAACTTTTTCAACTTAAAATCATAAAAATTTTTGTATCTTATATAGAAACTATAACAATATAACATGTAAGCTCCAGACTACTGGGAGTCAGCTTAAATAAATCATTAAATTAATCATCCTTTTTAGGCACCTCTCCACCTGGGGTTCTAGCAAGCCACCTAGTCTTTCAGGATGTAGATCTATCAAGGGGATGGTATGCAATCTCTAGGTAAAAATGTTTTTAAGCCTTTTTATAAAACTTGTACATTCTATTTTGTACATTTAATCGAGTTGATAAGCATGTATTGCATTAGAAATTAATTTAAAAATGTGTCTAAAATTTTAATTCAATTTATCTTAAGCTTTCTCACCCAACATAAGTTGAAGGAGTAAATAGGATCCTCTTTATATGTTAGTACCAATTTTTAAAAAATTTAATAATAACATCCCTACCACTCTTCCATAAGGACTAGACTCATAAATTTTAATTGACTAGATGGTTAGATGGATCCCAAATCGAGGCCAGGGTAAGTTTAAGTTTTGCACTATATTGGCTAGGTTTGGACTATTGTGTTATAGTGTCTAAATTTTGATTTAGTATTTGGGGAAAATTCTTAATCATAAGACACAAATCTTTAGGAATATAATCCCAAATTTTTAATTAAGTGCTCAACTCAAACTTAAGATTTCTTGATCCAAAATTTAAAGCCCAATACATAGACTAGGTTGGATTACTTCTTAATTGATTCAAAATCCCAAAGTGTCTCCTACCTCTTCTCTGTTGATTCCAAAAACAATATTCTAGCTTGATCCATTCTCTATTCAAATTCCATTTCCACCTCCTTTGATATCACTCCTAGAAAATTTCTAAACAAAATTCACCATTATTTTAATCAAGATTTTTCATAGGAGGCTTTGGTTTTCTGTAATGTATTTAACTATGAGGACTTACGCTTATAGGAGATTTGAAATCCACATCTAGCTTTTCCAAATTAACTTTCAAAATTTAATTAATTTTTTTCATGAAATTCAACATTAACAATGAATGTTATCATAATATTTGAACAATTATTAATGAATAATATGTTGTTCCCTTAGGGAGATATACCATTTCTTGACAAAACTTTTGGGTATTAAATAAATGAGAATTTATCTAGATTATTATAGCTAGATATTAGATTGAACTTTGCTTTGTCTTTTCAAGGTCATATACAGTTCTTTCTTAAATTTGGTTATAATATTCAAGATGGGCTTGCAATTCTAAATTTTAACCTCATTTTGAAACCTTATTTCTACCTATCAAGGTAAGATATCTTTTCTGATGGGTCATTTGATTTTAAAATTAAAATCCAAATTCAATTTCAAATTCCCCAAAGAATATTAAAATTTTTGAAAATCACTTTTTCTAAACTTCCACAAATAAAAAAAGCCACACCCGGTGCGACAAAATCTCTCTCTTCATCTTTAATAATGGAAAATTTTTGTTTCATCAGTAGTCTTAACTATGTATCCTTCAATTGGCTTCTTTAACCATTTCCTTGTTGGGAAAGCTCAGCCAACTTAAAAAATTCATGTTAAAAAGAGTGATGAAATCTTTGTCTGGGAATTAGGTTTTGACCTTCTTCCCCAGATTAATCGGTATTGTAATAGTGTCAAATCAAGTTTATAAAATCTCCTTATAAATTTTATGAACCTAGATCATTGAGTCTAACTCAATACATGGAGTTTTAAAATTGTAAAGAACCCTTCGATCTTATTTCCAAGACCATTAATCTTTCAATTTTCTAGTCTTGACCTTCCACCTCTTTTTGAACTATGGAGTGGAAAGAGTCATGCAATAAACCCTATTAAAATTTCCTCCCCATTTTGTAAACCTCGGGTTGGGTAAAAATCCAATTTATTGTGATTTAAAATTTTTAAAAAATCATCTTTATTTTCAAAATCAAAATCTTTTCAGAAGATTTTCATTCTCAATTTGAAATTTACAACATCATATACGAGCCTACAACATTTTCTTATAGCTTAGTATATGTCATGAAAATTTCAATCTCTTATTAAGTTTATAACTAACTTTTGCTTTCTATTATCATATGTTAGATTATAAATCCTACAACTTAGTATATGTTATACAATATATGGTCCATTATGATTTTTCAAAATTTAATTTCAAAAATTCCTAATTCCAGTTCTTTTCTCAATTCCATAAATTCAAATTGAATTCAATTTCCAGTAAGTTACTTTTCACCTTTGAGAGAGGTTTGACATGTGAGGATATTGACTTTGGGAACAAGATTCAGTTTGGTTTTGGTTTTAGTACTATCGAGCTATCATTAAATGGAGAAAAGTTACTTAATTTGAATGTTATAGAGGTGGATAGCCTTATTTTAGAGTTAGTGTTGAGATCAGGGCCCAACACCCTTAATCCTAGTAAGAAGGAAGGAGGGTCATAAGCCATTATTGAGACCCCTAAGGCAAAATCTATTTTTGAGAAAGGTTCAAGATCTGATATCCCATTTACCAACAAAAATTAGAGGAAGAATTATTTGAGAAGGGTTAGGAGGAATATAGCCATGTAAAAAAAAAATATTGAGATCAATACTTTAAGCTAGGTAGAGCCAGAGGCTATTTAGGATCTAACTATTCCTGCCTCCTCTTCACTCCATTAAAGGAGTCATTTATAACCCATAGATTTCATAGGGGAGGAGAGTGTTGGTAGGAAAGTTAGTATTCCTCCATGCTCAATCAATTACTCAACCAAAAAGACTCTTAAGGAAAAATAAATCAAAGATAAGGGATGTTAAGCAACATTATTCATACTAGTGCTGCCTAAGTGGGGGATATAAAGGAGAAGTATATCAATGACTTGAATGGAGTTTTCTCCCATTACTTTGAGCAGGAAATCCTAAAGGAGGAGAATTCTGATGCTAAGAATTTGACTCCCCAGCTTATTAAGAGAAATAAGAAGTCATGCGATAGGTAGCAACTTTTTTGTTAGTAAATGGCTACCACTAGGTGCCATGCCCTCCCTCCTTTAAAAGGGAAGGTACTATACTTACCAAACCTGGGGGAGGCTACCATTCTACTAGCAGACCACTAGTTCCTTTACCAAATCTACAAAGCTAGCCTTAGTGGTAGTAAAAATCAAGGAGGATTTTTATGTCGAAGGGATAGCTTAAGTCAAGGGATGGAGGGCCAAGTCTTCATAAATAAATTTTATCCCTAAGAAGATCACCATTTTGATGCCCATCCACTTGATGTTGAGATACCTCAATCTTTAGATACGTTAAAGATTTCAGCTAATGTTGTTCACACCGTAGTTGATCTAATTGTCACTTCAGTTCATCTAGTTGTTGGTTTATTTAGTCTAGTTCTCAATTTAGTTGATCGAGTTATCATTTCTGTTGATGTTCCAATTGTTGATTCAATTGACATTTCAATTGATGTTCTAGACATTCTTTCTATAACCCTACATGTTTTCTCTGAGCTCCCTACTCAGGGATCTAAGGACTTTACCCTATCTAAAGTGAGAGCCATCACCCTTCAAGTTCCTACACCACCTCTTAAGGTAAATGTCCCTCACACAGTAGAGGATGCCACCCTTTTGACTGCTATCCTAGGGACAGTCAAAGGGGAGGAAATGGTTAAGGATGAAGATTAACATATAATTGAGCATTTGATGGTAGAGCCTCCGATAGATGATGACCTTAAGTTGCAAGCCATCATTTTTAAGTTACAATATGAGGAGTTCTATAATATGATGGGTTATAACGGTTACATACCCATCGACCCTAAAGAAATATGGGATCGACTGGTCAATGAGGAAATATGCAAATCTAAGGAGATTTTTAAGAAGAAATAGGATGAAGAAACCTTCGATCTAGAATTAGAAGATATGCTCATAGATGAAGATTTATATGTTAGTGATGTCTACATAGTGGAGACCAAGGGATCCATTAAGGAAATTGAGCCGAGTAAATGACATTCTGGTAAGGAGGAAGGCTCAATAGTTATTTAATCAAATTCAGATGGTTCAATGAGAGCTGGAGATAATGATGAGCACATCAAAAACTTGAGGCACAAGTGATAGACTTGTTGATACAGGTTAAAGAAATGCAATAATAACTAGATAAGTCATAGCAGGCTTCCCTCAAGCCAAAATAATTTTGCACTCAAGTGAACACTAACAGAACCAAAAAACTAGAACTTAATTCTAAAGTCATTGAGTCAGTGTCGACAGTCCCTCCAGTCTAGCCAATAATTCCCCCACTCCCTCTAGTCTATCTAATAGTTTCCTCAGTCCCTTCAGTACCAACCTTGATTGATATTAAATAATTGAATGAGGACCATGTATGGGATGAAAGTGCTCTGATACCACTTGAAAGTGCACTGATGTTACTTGAAAGTTTGTTAGGAATGTTAAGCCCTTAAGAACTAGTCCCAAGGCTAACAAAGAGGCGGGGTGAATTGGTATTTAAAAATTTCTCCAAACCAAATCACAAACATAAGCAAACAATCACCACAGAAATTGAAGTAGTGAAATTAAATGTGAAAAAATAATAAGAAAGAACACAAAAGATTTTATAGTGGTTCATGAATGTTCATTTGGGTTGTTAAGCCCTTATGAACAAGCCCGAGGCTAACCAAGAGGGGGGGGGGGGGTGAATTGGTGTTTTAAAAAACTTTTTTCAATCAAAAACTCAAAACTTAAACCAAAATTCACCACAAAGATAATCAAAGTGCGAAAAAAAAATAAATGTAAAAGAAAATAAAAGAACACAAAGATTTATAGTGGTTCGGTCAACCCTTGAACTACGTCCACTCCTTGGAAGCGCCCTCCAGGTATTGTACTAAACTCAGTGAATCTCCATTTGCTTCTACAACAAGGCGGAGAAGCCATGAAAAAACCTCGTTTCCACTGACCCTGGTGCGGCAAAGAACCAACTCCTTTTGCTTCCTCCTGAAGCAGGCAGAAAACCTCAATCAATTGCTAAAGAAGACCGCCCTTGAGCCCCCAAGAATGAGGAACGGTGATTGGAGAAGACACCTTGGACCCTTGCTTGGAGCAACCCTTGTGAAACCCCTCACAAACTCCCCCTCACATGTTCCTCCCTCTCTCTCTCGCTCTCTCTTCCTCTCCTCTAAGCTCTCTAAGGTCAAAGTAGCAGCAAAGGATGCTTAAACTTGAGAAAACATGAGTACTTTAAAAAAAATTTCAAGAATTGACTTTATCATCCAGGATGATATTGCTATCATCATGTACGATCAGTACAAATTAAGCTCAATCAGCCCAGATGTCTTGGGACGATTAGAAGATTTTTTTTCCAATCATCTAGGATGATAATATATCATCCTGTACATTTAGTAAAACTTAGGAAATATCATCCAGAACATCATCCAGGATGGGAGTATGGAAGAAAATAAAATGACTTGATCGTCCAGGCTGATCTCATGATCGTCCTGGCCGATTAGTTCAAATATATGCAAAACTGTCCAGAACATCGCTCTCAACAGATGACGTATGATTTTCTCTCATCCAGGAGAAATCAAGGTTTTTGAATTAATTATCTTAGTCGATCCTATGATCTTCCAAGATGATATGATTGAATAAATTAACTTTAATTACTTTCCTTAATCACCAGATCAATTTAGGCATAATTGAACCCCATCATCCAGGTCGATGTCCTAGACGATGATTAAAAAATAAAACTTCCAAAATAGATATGGCAGCTAATTCTTTCTGATTTGAGCATATCATCTCGGTGGATACAAATATCGTCTAACACGATATGCTTAATGATGGATACCTTAACCAGGATGCCGTAATTAGGGTTTCTATTTTTGACCGATCGTCTAGGATGATTTTAGGATCATCCCGAATAATGTTAGCAAAATCAAAAAACTTTAAGCTAGATAGAAAAATTCACCCAAGTGTGTGTGTACAGGATTATTTAGCATCAGGAACCACAAATATTACAATTGACTCAATAAATGGAAAAAATGTATTACATACTGACTCAGACTTAATCTACCCTATCTTGAGCTGCCTTGAGTTGTACTTGATCTTGTTGACCTGAAATATTAGTGGGCAAGGCAGTCGTAGAGAAATTAGGAATATTTGCAATCATCAAAATTTTAATTCATAAAACTATATTTGCAACAATCTCCCCCCTTTTTTATGATGGCAAACTAAAATTAATCTAAGCAATTCAAGATAGTGAACTGGAAGCAGTGTAATCATTGAAAACATAATAGATTAAAATTTTAGAATAGAATAGTACAAGTAACACACACTATTCCCTTTTTTGACATCTCAAAAAGGAGGAGGAGAACATAACAGAAACAAAGCAGAAGCTAAACAACAAAACAACCTAAACAAACTACAGTGAAAGAACATCATAAAAAGAAAAATAGTAAAATGACAGCCCCTGAGCATCTTAAGGAGGAGGTGGTGGTGGTGGCTGCTGAAAGTAGCTAGACAGCGAGGAAAATGTGCTCCAAACCAGGCCATGTCCTGGTCATGCTGCTGCTGCTCATGTGCAACGTAGGTGTCAAAATGTGCTAAGTGGTCAGCACGTTGTTGCTTCTATGCAACAACATAATTTTCAAAGCATGCCTCCTACTGGTCAAACCGCTCTACCAGCTCATCTAGTTCAGAGTGCTAGCGAAGCAGAGTAGGTACAGGAATAGGTGGGGGAGCCTCCTCCTCTGTTTCCCCCTGAGCTTCCCCATTCCCCGAGTGAAGACGAGTACTGTAAAGGACATTGAAGGAATTGTTGGAGTAGAAGACAGGATAGAGATTTAGAGGAACAAAATATTGGAGGTTATATTTGGATTGTAAGAAAAAAGAAATGATATGTCGTAGGGCTAGGTTTGTCTTCCTCCTATGTCCTAAGTAACAAATAGTGGACAGATGTTTAATGTAACAGAAAATCAAATCAGTAGCATTAAATTCATGATGGGATAAAATATAAAAGATGGTGATCAAAAGAAGAGGAGTAATGTGGGCGCAATGATAAGCTTTATGAATAATAGAGGTGCAAAGGACATGCTGGATCATCCTAGCATCTTAGAGTAAAGCGCTAGTTTCTCCAACATGAAAGTGGGAATTAGTGTTGCGAAGAAAGTGGTTTACCCGGAGCCCAATCATAATCAGGGTCAGAACATAGGGTATGAAGTTTATCTCCTGTGGTGGAGAGTCGTAAGAATTATGTGAAGTCCTAGTATGTGATCTCGATGGGGCATCGATTCACATATGATCCAAGAGAAGTAAACACAGAATTTATTTTAAGGCTTGAGAAGAATTCAAACAGAAGCTCAAAATTGAAGGGGATTGAGAGAGTGAGAATGAAACACAAAGAGGTGTGAGTGAATAAGTTAAGTACCAGATAGGAAAGGTGGTTTGGGTTGATCGATCGAGAAATATTAATGCCGGTCATCTTGTAGCATTGGTAGGCGGCTTGATCATCCGCCTCCATGAATTGAGGGTCCAAAGTGGCCCTCGAGGAACTGCCCGACACCTGGCAAGATCGCTTGCCTCTTGCCATAATCACAAATAGTAAGAAAAGAGAAAGTAGAAAACTAGTAGAAGGAGATGGTTTGAGAAAAATGATTGGAGGGGCTCTGAATTTAAAGAATCAACAGGATCGTCCAGGATGATCTAGTGCATTAATTGTAGCTGGATGATTGGTCAAAAAAGGAGATCATATCATCCATGATGATTAGATATCATCCGACGAGATGATTATACACAGCTGATTATCACTAGGAAACAATCCAGATGACCTTTGAAAAAGCAGATCGTCTAGGACGATGAGGTGGATCGTCCAGGATGATGATCAATAATGAATCATACCGACCAAATTTAAAATATTTAAACACACTACCACGTGTATCATCTAGGATGAACAGGTGGATTATCTGGGATGATGATCCAATAATCGATCGTACTGGCCAAATTTAAGTCTTATTAAATATATTTCCACGTGTACCGTCCAGGACGAACAGGTGGATCATACGGGATGATTAACAGTAATTGAGCAAGGAGTAAAGGCATCATCCAAATGAAAAAGGATCGTTCAGGATGATCAAGGATGATTATAGTAGAGGATGATCATATCGTCTAAGACGATAATGTATCATCCAGGATGATAAAGAGCAGAAAGGTCAGAACAACCAGTAGATGGATTTTAGAAGTGAATTGAATTGATCAATAAGGATGCTATGATTATCGTTCGGGATGATGTAACAAAAAGTTTAAATCAAAGGATGGAAGGAGATGATCAAAGAAGGCTCAAAAATATAACACCAGAAAGTTAAAATAGACAAAAAAAGAGAAAAACAAAATGAGAAATAATAAGTAATTTTTATTTAAAAGGTAAAATTTCCAGGTGATTGAATTTAGGAACTTGAAAGACCAATGTGTTAACATCGATGAAATCAGAAAAAAAATGTAGAATATTCGATCCTGCTAACCCTAGCTCGGGCTTCTCTTAGGGAAAAATCATATTTTGAAAATAAGAGATCTAACTCATAACAAACCAATTGGATAAGATAAAAAATGTCGGTTCAAAACTTGGTTCTAGAAAAATATCTTATAGAATAATATATCAAAGTGATTTATCACAGTCATGAAATTTGTAATCAAGCCTTTGAAAATATCAAGTGACACATGAATTCTTCTAAGATTTAAAAGTTTTTGAAAGAGAGGAAAGCTTTTCTTTTTGTGGGCTCATTTTATACCTCTTATCAATTTGATTGGCGCACTTTGCACATCTTTTGATTTATGATACACTTTGTGTATTTTTCAATTTTTCACGATCATTGCGCAACTTTTGTTTTAACATTATTAGCCACATTTTTTTTGTTATTTTTATAAGCTATTTTTTTTTTAAAACTCTTAAATATTCTCAGTTGTGAGTATATCTTTTAGTTATTAGAGAAGAAAAACTCACTCTCTAACAAAAAAAAAGAATAAACCACAAAACAAAATCAAATTTATATGATAAATGCAACATCAAGATTTCAAAGAACTTAAAAGTAATATAAAAACTTTTGAATATTATATGTATAAGATAGATTACTGCAGCAAGATAGAAATGATCTTAATTGCAAAGTCCAATTGTTTATTTGAGATAGAATTTTGTTAAAAAAAGAAAACTACACCACTAAAAGAGGTTAGAGGGAGGGAAGCAAACAACGGTGTTACTCCCATTAACTAATTTAGGGATGTTTAGACATTGATTAGAAAAAAAAATAAAATAAAAACAAATATAAAATATCATTTCAAAGGAAAAAAAAACCATTAGAGATGAAATAACTAGAAAATTAATAAACATAGAAAAAGAAAGCAACAATAATCAACAGAGTAGTAAACAAGCAATCTAGAATTTATTAAGCAGTAAGTTTAAGTAATTATGAGCCGTGAGCCTCAATTGTCCAGGTATCATATGCTCTCATGAGGTTTCTTGGTGAGAGCACACCTACAAAAATCATCGACAGTCAGATTTAGGAACCCAAACAGGTTTGGTCCCCTTCTTATGAAAAGAAGAATGTAATGCATGTGTGTTATGTTGTGAATCATGCAATTTTGATCTCCACACCCAATGTGTACTATGGTGAATAATGTAAGTGTGTGCAATGTGTCTTAGCATGCTGCATGAAAAACTTCTAACTCCAGGAAAAGGATTTACTAATCTGTTTGGGTTATTATGCCTCTTCCTAAGTTTTGGCTTTAGATCAGGTATTGATGTATTCCAATTTCTCTCAAGTGTATTCAATTTATCTTTGATCCTCAAGTTAACACTTTTTAAATTAGCGTTATCAACTCTCAAATTTTGCTCCATATGCTCAGATTTATCAATGTAAGTCTTAAAATTAGATTCAAGTGAGGAGTAGGATGCTTTCAATGAATCATGCTCAATAACCAACTCTGAGTGCTTTTTATTCAATTCATCAAACTTATTAAGTAAATAAATATGATTTCTATCAATTTGGGAATGATCTTTTAATAAGATTTCATGCTCTTTACGTAAATTCAAAAATTCTAATTTCAAGCTAGCATCTGTTTTCTTAAGTTATCTATATGATGCATGAATTTTCTCACAAATTTCAACTAATTGATCATAGGTTTGTCACATACCTCTTCTTGATCAGATTGTTCATGTTGATTATCGTCCATTAAACATAAGTTTGTGGTTTCCTCCTCTGCTTCAATTTCAGAGGAGTTAGATGCATAATCCGCTCAGAATGCTTTTTGGGATCGCTTCTTATCCTTGATGTATTTGGGTTTCTCCTTATCCTTCTCCTTGCTTGGGTGCTCCTTAAGAGTAGGACAATCAGCATTGATATGTCTAGACTTTCTGTATTCAAAGCAAACAACATCAGAAGAATTTTTATTTTTATTTTTACTATCCTTATCTCTTTTCCACTTCTGATGGTCTTTTTGGTTCTTCCTTAAAAAGCTTTTGAACTGCCTAGTGATGAAGGCAACATCATCATTCTTAGATCTGGAAGAATCAGTGTTGGTGTTGTTGGCCTTTAGTGCCACAGTTTTCTCCTTCTTTTTCTCACCTACATCAAGATTTCTTTGATTCACTCCTTGCTTGTAAGCAATGAGTGATCCAAGTAAGTTATCAATCGAATAAGTGTTCAAATCTTTAGATTTAGTAATTGTAGTGATCTTAGCATCAAAAGAGGAAGGCAAGCATCATTAAGTTTTGTTCACTTTTTTATAGTTGGTGAGTTCTATTCCTAAGGCATGCAAAGAGGTAACGATTTGAGTAAACCTTGTAAACATTTTAAAAATTGATTCAGAATATTTCATACAAAAAAGTTTGTAGTCATGCAAAAGAATATTCAATCGAGATTATTTAACTTTATTGGTTTCTTCATAAGTTACAGATAATCTATCTCAAATTTATTTACCAGTTGCAAAAGTTGAAACACGTATATAATCTTCAAATTTCAAAAAATAGAAAAAATAGTTCAAGCATTTGGCATTAAGTTGTGCTAAATCTCTTTCATCAAAAGTCCATTCAATAAAAGAAATTTTATTTTTAATGCCTTAAGTTCACGAGAAGGTGGTGTATAACCTTCTTTAATAAGCATCCACATATGATAGTCACTTGTTTGTAAAATTGTAGACATGCATGTTTTCCAAAAATCAAAAGGAATATTATAAAACAAAGGTGGACTTATAATAGAATATCCTTCTATTATTTTACAATTACCAAATTTAGCAATGAATCAAAATTAAAATAATTTTCAAATTTAATTTTATGAATCTCGCTCTGATACCACTTGAAAGATCGTTAGGGATGTTAAGCCCTTATGAACAAGCCCGAGGCTAACCAAGAGGGGGGTGAATTGGTGTTTTAAAAAACTTATTTCAATCAAAAAATCAAAACTTAAAACAAAATTCACCATAATGATAATCAAAGCTTGGAAAATGCAAATGCGAAAGAAAACAAAAAACATAAAGATTTATAGTGGTTCGGTCGACCCTGTACCTACGTCTACTCCATAGAGGTGCCATTCTAGTATTGCACTAAACTTAGTGACTCTCCTTTGCTCCCAAAGCTAGGCAGAGAAGCCCTTACAAAACCTCCTTTCCACCGACCCTATTGCGACAGAGAACCAACTTTTTTTGCTTCTTCTAGAAGCAGACAGAGAACCTTGATAAATTGCTAAAGAAGACCTCCCTTGAGCCTTTAAGAATGAGGAACAATGATTGGAGAAGACACCTTGGACCCTTTCTTGGAGCAACCCTTGTGAAACCCCTCACAAGTTCCCCCTTATAAGTTCCTCCCTCTCTTTCCCTCTCTCTTCCTCTCCTCTAAGCTCTCTCTGGTAAAGGAAGCAACAAAGGATGGTTATGCTTGAGAAAACATGAGTCCTTTAAATAAATTTTCAAGAAATGATTTTATCGTCTAGGATGATATTACTATTATCCAGTACGATCAGTACAAATTAAAATCAACCAGCATGGACAACTTGGGATGATTAGAAGATTTTTTGTTTCTACTGTCCAGGATGATAATATATTATCCTATACAATTAGTACAAATCAGGGAATATCATCCACAACATCGTCTTGGATGGGAATCTTGATGAAAATAAAATTACTTGATCGTCCAGGCTGATTAGTTCAAATCTATGCAAAATCATCAAGAACGTCGCTTTGAACAGATGATGTATGATTTTTGGTCATCTAGGAGCAATCAAGGTTATTTAATTGATCATCCTGGCCGACCCATCCAGGATAATATGATGGAATTAATCAACCTTAATTACTTTCCTTAATCACTAAATCAATTAGAGCATAATTGAACCCCATCATCCAAGCTTATGTCCTAGATGATGATTAAAAAATAAAACTTCCTAAATAGATAAGGCAACTTATTCTTTCTGATTTGAGCATATCGTCCCAACTGATATAAATATCATCCAGGATGATATGCTTAATGACGACTGCCTTAACCAGGATGCCCTAATTAGGGTTTTTATTTTTGATTGATCATCCAGGATGATTTTAGGATCATTCTGGATGATGTTATCAAAATTAGAAAACTTTAAGTCATATAGAAAAAATTCTCACAAGTGTGTGTGTGCAGGATTACTTAGCATCAAGCACCACAAAGATTACAATTGACTCAAGAAAGAGAAAAATTACATTACAAACTAACTCAGACCTAATCTACCCAATCTTGAGCTAGCTTGAGTTACACTTGATCTTGTTGACTTGAAATGTTAGTGGGCAAGGCAGTCGTAGAAAAAATTAGAATGTTTGCTGTCATAAAAATTCTAATTCATAAAACTAGATTTGCAACAATCTTCCCCTTTTTAATTATGGCAAATTAAAATTATTCTAAGCAATTTAAGACATTGAACTGAAGCAGGGCAATCATAAAAAACATAAAAGATTCAAATTTTAGAACAGGATGGTACAAGTACAACACACTACTCCCTCTTTTGACATCTCAAAATGAGGAGGAAAACAGAACAAAAATAAAGCAGAAACTAAATAACAATACAACAAAAACAAATTACAACAAAAAAATAACATAAAATTAAAACTAATAAAATGATGGTCCAGATCATCTGAAGGAGGAGGTAGTGGTGGTGGCTGCTAAAAGTAGCTAGATAGTGAAGAGAACTGTACTCCAAACCAGGCCATGTCCTGGTCGTGCTTTTGCTACTAGCGTGCAACATAGGTGTCAAAACGGGCTATATCCTCAGTACATTGCTGCTCCTGTGTAATAATATAAGTCTCAAATCATGCCACCCACTGGTTTAATTGCTCTTCCTGCTCATGTAGCTGAGAGTTCTAGCGAAGTAGAGCAGGTACAGGAATAGATGGGGGAGCCTCCTCGTCTACTGCCCCCTGAGCTTCCTCATCCCCCGGGTGAAGAAGAGTACTGTGAATGACATTATAGGAATTATTGGAGTAGAAGATAGGCTAGAGATTTAGAGGAGTAGAATATTGGAGGTTATATTTGGATACTAAGACATAAGCAATAATATATCCTAGGGCTAGGTTTGTCTTCGACCTATATTTTGGGTAACAAATAGTGGTCAGATGTTCAATGTAACAGAAAATCAAATCAGTTGTGTTAAATTAACGATGGGCTAAAATGTAAAAGGTGGTGATCGAAAGAAGAGGAATATTGTGGACACAATCACCAGCTTTGGGAATAGTAGAGGTGGGAAGGATGTGCTGGATCGTCCTAGCATATTTAAGTAAAGAGCTAGTCTCTCCAACATGAAAGTGGGCATTGGTGTTGCAAAGAAAGTGGTTGGTCAAAGCCCATTCATAATCAGGGTTAGAACACGTGGTATTAAGCTTATCCCCTGTGGTGGAGATTTGTAAGAATTTTGCGCCGTCCTTGTTTGTAATCTCGATGGGGCGTTAATTCACGTATGATCCAAGAGAAGTAAAGGATGAATTTATTCTAAGGCTTGTGAAGAATTCAAATAGAAGCTTAGAATTGAAGGGGATTATGAGATTGAGAATTAAACACAAAGAGGTGTGAGTGAATAAGACAAGTACCGGATAGGAAAGGTGGTTTGGGTTGATCGATCAAGAAATAGTAATGTCATCCATCTTGTAGCGTTAGTAAACGGCTTGATCATCCACCTCCATGAATCGAGGGTCCAAAGTGGCCCTCGAGAAACTGTCCGACACTTGGCAAGATTGTTTGTCTTCTGCCATAATCACAAAATAGTAGAAAAGAGAAAGTAGAAAGCTAGTAGAAGGAGATGGTGTGAGAAAAATGGCTGGATGGGCTCTGAATATAAAGAATCGGCCAGATCGTCCAGGACGATCTGGTGCAATAATTGCAGTTGAAAAATTGGTCAAAAAAGGTGATTATATCATCCAGGATGATCAGATATCGCTCGAGATGATTAGACATAGGTTATCATACCGAGGCGACAATCCAGATGATCATTGAAAAAGCAAATCATCTAGGATGATGATAAATAATGGATCATACCAACCGAATTTAAAATGTTTAAATGCACTGCCACGTATATCGTCCACGACAAACAGGTGGATCGTCTGGGATGATGCTCCAATAATGGATCGTGCTGGCCAAATTTAAGGCTTATTAAACATATTTTCATGTGTATCATCCAGGATGAACAGATGGATCGTGCGAAAGGATTACCAGTATTTGAGATAGGAGTAAAGGCATCATTCAGGATGAAAGAGGATCATCTAGGATGATCAAGGATGATTGAAGTAGAGGACGATCATATTGTCCAAGACAATAATGTATTGTCTAAGATGATAAAGAGAAGAAAGGTCTGAACAGCCAGTAGAAGTAAATTGAACTGATCGTCTAGGATGATATGAATATCTTCCAGGATGATGTGACAAAACGTTTAAATCAAAGGATTGATGGAGATGATCAGAGAATGCCCAAAAATATAACACAAGAAAGTTAAAAAAGAGAAAAAGTGAAAAAAATGAAAAACAAAAAGTAAAATTTCTAGGTAATTGAATTTAGGGACTTGTAAGACCAATGTGTTAACATCGATGAAATCAGAAAAAAAAGGTAGAATATCTAATCCTGCTAACCCTAACTCAAACTTCTTTTAAATTGTCTTTTGAAAATAAGAGATCTAACTCATAACAAACCAATTAGATAAGAACAAAAAATGTCCGTTCAAAACTTGGTTCCAGAAAATATCTTATAGAGTAATATATCAAAGTGATTTATCACAATCATGAAATTTGAAATCAAGCCTTTGAAAATATAAAGTGACACAGGAATTCTTCTAAATTTTAAAAGTTTTTGAAAGAGAGGGAAGCTTTTCTTTTTATGGGCTCATTTTATGCCTCTTGTCAATTTGATTGGCTCTCTTTGCACATCTTTTAATTTTTGATACACTTTGTGTATTCTTTAATTTTTGGCGATCATTACGCATCTTTTGTTTTGGCATTATTAGCCACCTTTTTTTGTTATTTTTCCAAGCTAGATCTCTTTTCAAAACTCATAAATATTCTCAGTTGTGCGTATATCTTCTAGTTATTAGAGAAGAAAAACTCACTCTCTAAAAAAGGGAAGAATAAACCACAAAACAGAATCAAATTCTTATGATAAATACAATAGTAAGATTTCAAAGAACATGAAGGTAATATAAAGACTTTTGAATATATATATATAAGGTAGATTACTATAGAAATATAAAAAAGATCTTAATTGTAATGTCCAGTTATTTATTTAAGATATATTTTTGTTAAAAAAAGAAAATTACACCACTAAAAGAGGTTAGAGGGAGGGAAACAATCAACGGTGTTTCTCCCTTTAATTGATTTAGGGATGTTTATCATTGATTATACAAATTCCAAAAACTAAAAACTAGGAAAAATTATTATTTTAAAGGAAAACAAAACATTAGAGATGAAATAACTAGAAAATCAACAATTATAAAAAAAGAATGCAACAATAATCAATAGAGTAGTAAACAAGTAATCTAGAAGTTATTAAGCAGTACGTTTAAGTAATTATGAGCCGCGAGCCTCCACTATCCATGTATTATATGCTCTCATGAGATCTTTGGTGAGAGCATACCTACTAAAGTTATCAACAGTCAGATTTAGGAAGCCAAACAGGTTTGGGCCCTTTATTATGAAAAGGAGAATGCAATGCATGTGTGTTATGTTGTGAATAATGCAATTTTGGTCTCCACAGCCAATGTATACTATGGTGAATAATGCAAGTGTGTTCAATGTCTCCTAGCATGGTGAATAATGCAAGTCTTAAAATCAGATTCAAGAGAGGAGTAGGATGCTTTCAATGAATCATGCTCTATAATCAACTCTGAGTGCTTTAGATTCAATTCATCAAACTCATTAAGTAAAGACATAAGATTGCTATCAATTTGGAAATGATCTTTTAATAATATTTCATGCTCTTTTTGCAAATTCAAAAATTTTAATTTCAAGCTAGCATGCATTTTCTTAAGTTTTCTGTATGATGTATGAATTTTCTCAGAAACTTTAACTAATTGAATATAGGTTGGCTCACATACCTCTTCTTGATCAGATTGTTCATGTTGATTATTGGCCATTAAACATAAGTTTATGGTTTCCTCCTCTGCTTTAGTTTTGGAGGTGTTAGATGTAGAATCTGTCCCGAAAGCTTTTTGGGATCGCTTCTTATCCTTTCTATATTTAGGTTTCTCCTCATCCTTCTCCTTCTTGCGTGATCCTTACGAGTAGGACAATCATCTTTAATATATCCAAGCTTCCTACATTGAAAGCAAACAACATTAGAAGAACTTTTATAATTTTTACTATCCTTACCTCTTTTCCACTTTTGATGGTTTTTTTTGCTTCATCCTTAAAAAGCTTATGAATTGCAGTGATCTTAGCATCAGAAGAGGAAGGCAAGCATCATAAAATTTTGTTCACTTTTTCATATTTGGTGATTTCTCTTCCTAAGGCATTCAAAGAGGTAATGATTTGAGTAAACCTTGTATATATTTTAGAAATTTATTCAGATGATTTCATATGAAAAGGTTCATAGTCATGCAAAAGAATATTCAATCAAGATTGTTTAACTTCATTGGTTCCTTCATAAGTTACATATTATCTATCCCAAATTTCATTACCAGATACACAAGTTAAGCACACATATAATCATTAGATTTCAAAGCACAGAAAAAAATAGTTCAAGCATTTTGCATTAAGTTGTGCTAAATCTATTTCATCAAAATTCCATTCCGTAAAAGAAATTTTAAAATTTTAATGCCATTAAGTTCACGAGTAGGTGGTGTATAACCTTCTTTAACAAGCATCCACATACGATAGTCAACTGATTATAAAAATATAGACATGCGAGTTTTCCAAAAATCAAAAGAAATATTATCAAACAAAGGTGGACGTGTAATAAAAAAATCCTTCCATTGTGTTATGATTACCAAAGTTAGCCATGAATCAAAATTCAAAAAATTTTCAAACTTAATTTTATGAATTCTGCTTTAATACCACTTGAAAGTTTGTTAGGGATGTTAAGCCCTTATGAACAAGCCCGAGGCTAACCAAGAGGGGGGGTGAATTGGTGTTTTAAAAAACTTGTTTCAATCAAACACTGAAAACTTAAACCAAAATTCACCAGAACCATAATCAAAGTAGAGAAAAAATAAATGCAAAAAAAAAAAAAAAGAACACAAAGATTTACAGTGGTTCGGTTAACCCCATAAACACTGTCGTTGTTAGGTCCCAAGTCTTTGATGAGAACAGTGGAGGGTTGCGTTAGGTAGTTGACAGCCAGTGTAAAACTTGTCAAACATTAATGACATGAATCCTTTAAGAAATTGTGTTAATATAGAGCATCACCTAGAAGCGATGCACTGTATGTCCTGAATATAGTGACAAGTGTGCAAGGGCCACTGCACCGGCGCCCGAGTGCAGTGTTAAATAAGCAAGGGTTCCCACATCAAGGACGGATGTGGGCAAAGAAGCTAGTCCATGAAAATAAAATTAGAATAGGAACTTGGAATATAGGTTCTCTTGCAGGAAAATTAATGGAATTAATATATATTATGTTTCATAGGAAGTTAAATATTTTGTGTATTCAAGAAACTAAATGGGTTGGAGAGAAGTATAAGGAAAAATAGTTTAGGATTTAAACTTTTATATTCGGGTAGGAGTCGTACTAGAAATGGAGTATGTGTTATTATAGATAAGAGTTTAAAGGATAATGTTATAAAAATTAATAGGATTAGATATAGAATTATAGCTTTAAAGATTATTGTTGATGATAAGATTGTTAATATTATAAGTGCTAATGCTCTTCAAGTAGGTTTGGATATGAATTCTAAATTAAATTTTTTAAATGACTTAGAAGAATTAATACAAAAGATACCTCTTGAAAAAAGAGTTTTTATTGGAGGTGATTTAAATGGACATGTTGGTAGAGAGGTAGATGATTTTAAAAGCATTTATGGTGGCCATAGATTTGGAACGATGAATGAAGGTGGCAAGAACATTTTGGATTTTTGTTTAGCTTAGGATTTTTCAATTGCTAATACATTATTTAAGAAAAGGAATGAGCATCTCATCTTTTATAAAAATGGATATTGTACAACTCAGATTGACTATTTTCTTATTAAAAAATTTAAATCACTTAGATTGCAAAGATTATTCTGAGTGAAAATTTATGTATCCAACCCCGATTATTAGTTTTGGACTTTAAGATAAAGGGGCATAACATAAAAATAAAGTAAAATGATTTTCTATAATTAGATGGGGGCATTTAAATAATATTAACAAAAAAATTTTTGAGAATAAGATTTTATTTCTTAAGATTTTGTCTGTGCATAAGGATGCTAATGTTATGTGGGAAAAAGTGGCAAGTGATATTAAGAATATTGCAAAAGATATCCTTGGAGTATCAAAGGGAAGAGATCCTAATAGTACTAATAATTGGTGGTGGAATCCAAATTTGCAAGAAAAGATTAAAAATAAGAAGTTTTGTTATAAAAATTGGTTTAATTTTAAAAATTCTGATAATTGAGAAATATATAAAGTGGCTCGTAAGGATGCTAAGAAAGTAACATGCTATGCAAAGACATTAGCTTTTAGTAATTTATATAATAGATTAGATACTAAAAAGGAAGAAAAATATATGTATAAGTTAGCCAAACAAAGAGATAGGAGTAGTAAGGATTTAGTTCAAGTGAAGTGTATTAAGATTGAAGATCAAAAAAATACTATTCTTAAAAGATGATATTCAACAAAGGTGGATGAGATATTTAGCTAAACTTTTTAATGAAGATTGTGAAAATAAGATTGACTATAGTGACCGTAGCACCCTAAATGGAAATAAAGATTTCTATTTTTATCGGCGTATTAGTAAAACTGAAGTTAGAGAGCCTTTAAAGAAAATGAAGGTTGGAAAAGCTGTTGGACCTGATGATATTCCAATAGAGGTGTGGAAATGCTTAGGAGATGAAGGAATTTCATGGCTTACTAATTTTAATACTATTTTGAAGACTAAAAAGATGCCAAATGAGTGTAGAATGAGTGTGTTAATTCCTATTTTTAAGAATAAAGGTGATGCACAAGATTGTGCGAATTATAGAGGTATTAAGTTAATGTGTCATTCTTTAAAACTATGGGAGCGAGTTATGGAGCATAGGTTGCGCCGTTATACTAATGTTTCTCAAAATCAATTTGGAATTATGCCAGGTAGGTTGACTATGGAAGACATACATTTATTAAGAGGTTTGATGAAGAAATATAGAGAAAATAAGGAGGATCTACATATGATATTTATTGATTTAGAAAAAGCATATGATAAAGTTCCAAGAGAAGTGCTATGGAGAGTTCTTCTAAAGAAAGGAGTCAATAATGCTTATATTCAAATCATTAAAGATATGTATGTCGGAGCTATTACTTGAGTTCAAACACAATGTGGATTGACTAAGTATTTTTCTATTTCGGTTGGGTTACATCAAGGATCAGCCTTAAGCCCATATCTTTTTGCATTTGTCATGGATGTTCTTAGTAGACATATGCAAGAGGATGTACCTTGGTGTATGCTTTTCGCTAATGATATTCTTCTTGTTGATAAGATTATAGAGGGAGTTGAAGGTAAACTTGAATTATGGAGGTCAACCTTAAAGTCTAAAGGTTTTAGCTTGAGTAGATCTAAAACGGAATATATGGAGTGTAATTTAAGTAGTAATAGACTTAGTGAGGGGATTGTGACTTTGGGTGATCAAGTCGTTAATAAGAGTTTACGTTTTAGATATCTTGGATTTATTATTCAGAGTGATGATGAAATTGATGGGGATATTATCAGCAGAATTCAAGTTGAATGGTTGAAGTGGAGGAATGCATTGGGCTTGTTATGTAATAGAAATGTACCCTTCAAACTTAAGGGAAAATTCTATAAGATGGTAGTGAGGCCTGCAATGCTTTATGGTGCTGAATGTTGGTCATTAAAAGAGAAGCATAATACTAAGTTAAGTGTGGCAGAGATGAGGATGCTCAGGTGGATGAGTGGCTTTACCCTTAGAGATCGGATATGAAATGAGCACATACGTGAAAAGGTTGGAGTAGCTCCAGCATAAGATAAGATTAGAAAGAGTCGCCTTAGATGTTTTGGTCACATAAAATGTCAACCTTCCGATGACCCGATTAGGAGAGTAGAGGTATTATATTTGACCTATGTTAAGAAAGGTAGGGGTAGACCTAAAAAAACTTGATTAGAAAATATTAGAAATGACCTTTCTTTGTTAGATTTAAACAAGAATTTGATTTTTAATAGGAAACAATGGAGAAAAAGGATTCATATAATCGACCCCACGTAGTGGGATAAAGGATTGATGTTGTTGTTGTTGTTGTTGTTGGTCAACCCTGTACCTATGTCCACTCCTCGGAGGTGCCTTCCGAGTATTGCACTAAACGTAGTGACTCTCTTTTTGCTTTTGCAGCAAGGCAGAGAAGCCCTTACAAAATCTCCTTACACAGAACCCGGTGCGGCAGAGAACCGACTCCTTTTGCTTTCTCCTGAAGCAAGGAGAGAACCTTGATCAATTGCTAAAGAAGACCTCCCTTGAGCCTCCAAGAATGAGGAACGAAGATTGGAGAAGGCACCTTCGACATTTGCTTGGAGAAACCCTTGTGAACCCCCTCACAAGCTCCCCCTCACAAGTTCCTCCCTCTCTCTCCCTCTCTTTTTCTCTCCTCTAGACTCTCTCAGGTCAAGGTAGTAGCAAAAGATGATTATGCTTGAGAAAATATGAGTCCTTTAAATAGATTTTCAAGAATCGACTTTATTATCCAGGATGATATTACTATCGTCCTGTACGATCAGTACAAATTAAACTCAATCAGCCCGGATGACTTGGGACGATTAGAAGATGTTTTGTTCCTATTGACCTGAACAATAATATATCATCCTGTATAATTAGTACAAATCAGAGAATATCATCCAGAACATCGCCATATATGGGAGTCTAGACAAAAACAAAATGACTTAGTTGTCCTGGCCAATCTCATGATTGTCTAGGCTGATCTCACGATCATCTTGGCCGATTAGTTTAAATCTACACAAAATCATCTAGAACATCATTCTGAATAGATGATGTATGATTTTTTGTCATCCAGGAGTAATCAAGGTTTTTGAATTAATCATTCTGGCCGATCCTGCAATCATCCAAGATGATATGATTGAATCAATCAACCTTAATTAATTTCCTTATTTACCAGATCACTTTAGGCATAATTGAACCCCATCATCCAGGCCGTTGTCCTTGACGATGATTAAAAAATAAAACTTCCAAAATAGATCTGGTAGCTGATTATTTCTGATTTGAGCAGATCAACCTGACCGATACAAATATCATCTAGGATGATATGCTAAATGACGGCTTCCTTAACAGGATGCCCTAATTAGGGTTTTTATTTTTGAGCGATCATCTAAGATAATTTTAGGAACGTCCCGAATAATGTTAGCAAAATAAAAAAACTTTAAGTCAGACAGAAATAATTCACCCAAGTGTGTGTGTGTGTAGGGTTACTTAGTATCAGGCACCACAAAGATTATAATTGACTCAAGAAAGAGAAAAATTACATTACAAACTGACTCGAACCTATTCTACCCAATCTTGAGCTGGCTTGAGTTACACTTGATTTTATTAGCCTGAAATGTTAGTGGGCAAGGCAGTCATAGAAAAAATAGGAATATTTGTTATCATTAAAATTCCAATTCAAAAAACCAAATTTGTAATAATCTCCCCATTTTTGATGATAACAAACTAAAATTAATCTAAGCAATTCAAGGCAGTGAACTGGAAGCAGTGCAATCGTAGAAAACATAACATTTACAAATTTCAGGACAAAATAGTACAAGTGCAACACACTACTTCCCCTTTTGACATCTCAAAAGGGAGGAGGAAAACAAAATAGAAGTAAAGTAGAAACTAAATTAAAAAATAATGGAAACAAACTATAATGAAAGAATAGCATAAAAAATTAGTAAAATGAAATCCCTTGATCATCTAAACGAGGAGGTGGTGGTGGTGACTGCTAAAAGTAGCTAGATAGTGAGGCAAACTGTGCTCCAAACCAGGCCATGTTCTGGCCGTGCTGTTGCTGCTGATGTCCAATATAGGTGAAAAAATTGGCTAAGTCCTCAGCATGTTGCTGCTCCTTTGCAACAACGTAAGTCTCAAAGCTTACCTCCCACTGGTTGAACTACTTGACCAGCTCATCTAGCTGAGAGTGCTAGTGAAGCGGAGTAGGTACATGAATAGGTAGGGGATCCTCCTCCTCTGCTGCCCCTGAGCTTCCCTTTCCCCCGGGTGAAGATGTGTATTATAAAGGACATTGAAGGAATTGTTGGAGTAGAAGGCAGGTTAGAGATTTGGAGGAGTAGGATATTGGATGTTATATTTGGATTAGAAGACATAAGCAATGATATGTCCTAGAACTATCACAAAATTTAAAGTAGCCTTAATCATCATACACTCCTCACTAGAAAAAATAAAAAAAATATTAAAATATTTACATCATACTATACAATCCATTTCTTATAGTACAATCTACACATCCTACATAAATCCCTTCCCTAGATTAAATAGATAGTCCATATAAGTTTACTTATTGGTGATTCTACTGTACAACCACCTAATCATATTGTACGACACATGTTTAAAAAGCCGTTTGACAAATTCAAGTCGACTAGTATGATAATAATTCTGCTTCATAGTGTATGAACGTCTAATCATACTATAAAATCTATTTAGTCAAACAACATACATATGACTCCTCAGGATGAACAAAATCTCTTAAGATAGTCATGTATGATGTTGTAAGATTTGACCGCATTTTTTTACAAGTTGTCCAAATGATTTAACTCCTCTAATTATATTATACAATCTCAATTCATACTATATGATTACCTAAAAATCTATAAAATGTAGGTATTTCCTTAAGAACAAACCACCCAACCTTTCATTCATTCTCTCACTAAAACTCATAACTTCATAACCTTAAAGTTTTCAAATAGCTAGAGGTAGCAAACAAGGTCGTTTGACCCAAGGTAGCCCTTCCTCTTATTTCCTTATCAACGACTATTTTCAAAATGCTGAAGCTGAAGCTATCTATGATAAGTTCAAAGAGGCATGCTCAATCAACCTGTACTGAACTTTTTGGAGATGAACCACTTTTTTTCTTCTGACTCTTTAGTTTATTCTCATCCTAGCATTTCCTTTTAATTCTAAACTTCTCTATGAATTTTTAGACAACCTTAAGAATAATGTTGAGACCTACACCAAGACTTTATATGTGTGTCAACACCCTATAAAAACTAATAAAGAAGATTTAGAGGAGTATATCAAACTTTCTATTGAAAGACTCCATCCAAAATCCATAGCCTCTAAAACTAACTTTGATTTGGGCGCTACAAACATATCTCTAACACCAACCTTTAGTACACTCTCTCAATAAAAAATGAATAAATTATCCATCATGTTCTTCAAACCTTAATTATACCCAAACCTAAAGATCATGTGAATATCACCCCACTTCTTTCCTTATTCACCTACTTCATTATGTCAGATACCCAATTTGATGAAGCTCAATTGCTCATTGACCATATAAAAAATCTAACTCCCATTCAACTTCCCTTAACTAGTAGAAAGCAAAATTTTAACTTAGGTGACCTCATTGGATATATCCTTGAAAAGAAGTATGAACATACCTATCTTTAACATCCCGGCTATCTTCCTATCTTCCACATTGATGCTTCCTTTCCTATCCTTTTCCACCATCCACAGGGGAATGAGCATGAGGAAGTAGATTTTGATGAAGAAGGAGGAGCTACAGATGCACCATCACCTACACAAGAACCAGCATCAACACTAGTACAACCACCTACACCAGCCTACCATGCTTACCCTCACTAAGAAATAATCTAGAGGTTTGAATGTTTAGAAACTTGGTTGGGCTCCCACATTCAGTAATAGCAATCATTGAATGATGTAGAAATGGGATGGTTTGTGGAATAATTATCCACAATTCAAGATCTATTCATCTCCAACTAAACATACTTCCAACAACCACCACCACGACCATCTGATCAGGGGCCTTCCAACTTTTAATTTCTATGTGATGAATTTTTATATTTTTTGTACTTATTTTGTTGCTCCTCCTTTTTGGTGATGTAAAAAGGGGAAAGAAATGTTTTGGTTTTATATATATTTCATTTTATTAAGAAATCTTTTTTTCTTAATAGTATATTTTTTATCATTTTCTTTTCTTATTATTTAACTTAAAAAAACATTACAAATAATTTTAAAATGTAAAATGAAAAAAAATTCAAAGTTAACTTTTTTTTATCTTACACCTATCTTAAGATTTATCACGTAGTGAGGGAGAGATTAGGAGAATGAAACATAAGTCTATTCTTCAAAAAAAAAACTTCTTCATTAAAATGGTGGAGAATTTTGCAAACCTGGATCCCTAACTTGTCATTTTAATGATAAAAAATATAAATACTTAAGTTTATTTTAATTTATAAAGCATATATACTATATATTATTTTTTTATCTATGCACACTAACATTATAGGAAAAATATACATTGCTCAAGAATACAAGACGCAAGTCTAGTTAAAAAAGGATGTAAATCAAAATCTATAATTTAAACTTTCTTAGAGAGTTCTTAAATATTTTTTTAAGGGGAAACCCACAAAGGGGATTACGTGTTGATTAAGTAAAAAAATACACAATACTTAAGAGAACCTCAATCACTATACTACTCAATATAGCTATAAAAACAAAGAGAAAAAAAATCTAAGAGATTAAGTTCCCAATTATAGAATAATTCAAAATCACCTAATTACATTCTATGGTGCTCAAGGGAGAGCACCCAAAAAGAGGTAGAAAAAAAAAATTAGCATAAGGCCCCAATCTATCATCCCCAATGTCATCCTTATGATCATCATCATGAAATAGATCCTGCAAAAAAAGCTGATAGGTAAAATAGACATCAGAGTAATATAACCCAAGAAATATGTGAAGATAGTACAAATAATTTTCTTAAAGATTCTCTTGAGAGATAAACTTTAAAGTCAATAGTCTAGGGTTCTATACCTTCTCTAGGAGGGAGAAAAAGGACTGTGGTTCTTTGCCATCACTAGGAGGGTGAAGAAGGATTCTAGGTTCTCTGCCTTCTTAAGGAGATAGAAAAAGAATTGAGATTCTTTACCTTCACCAAGATGGATAAAAAGGATTATGGTTCTCTTCCATCACCAAAAAGGTGAAGAAGGATTCTAAGTTCTATGCCTTCTCTAGGAGGGAGAAAAAAGGATTGAGGTTCTCTGCATTCTCTAGGTGGGAGAAAAAGTATTAAAGGCCCACTACCATCACCAGGAGGGTGAATAAACTTTTGGTTCTCTGCCTCACCGAATTAGTGGAAGTGATTTGTGTAAGGATTTCTCCACTTTATTATGGGGGAAAAAGGAGCGACACTATAGTGATAGTGCCATACTAAAAGTCAAGGACTCTGGGGAGTGGACATAGATCATTATTTGACTGAACCACTATAGATCGATAGTGTATTTATTTTGATTTTCTATTTTTTGCATTATACTTTTAGCATTTTATTTTCTACTATATTTCTTGTTTGAAATCTATGATAGCTATTTTGTTTTATGTTGATTAGAATTCTATCATCAATATTAAAAATTTGATTTAATTTATTTACTTCCATAATAGGTAATAAGTACTGATTGCTTCTCTTAACTATGAAAAACATTAATAAGATAAGTTTTGTTTTTCCTTGTTGAATGTAAGTAGTATTTTAAAAATACTAATTCAACACCCTCTTGGTGTGCCTTGGGCTAGTTCATAGAGGTTTTACAATCTCCTCAAACCTCTAGGTCTCATCTTCTAAAACTAAGGTGAACAATATTGAGTAGTATCTCAAACTTAAATATTAAATAATGAAATGAAACTTATAACTTTTACCCCACCATGCATTTACAAAATCATGGATCTTTTGGACTTATAATTCTATCATGAAAAGATAGTCAGGTAATTCATCTAATTGTTTTATAACAATAATGTCAAGTTTTATTGTAACATATCATAGGCTTTGCTATTGTTAATTTGGAAATTGAGATTTATAATTAAACTAATAAAGCCTAGTAGCCAGGATATAAAGATAATGCAAAATTTTACTTTTATTATAATTTTACTCATAAAAGTTTTTTTTTAACATATTAGATTCCAAGATGTTATTTCATACTATTTTTATTTGATTTGGAAGACTGTGAGAATGTGATTGAATTTAGTGACCTTAACATCCTAGATGAAAATAAGAAATTTTGTTTTTATCAATGTATTAGTAAAACAAAGTTAAAGAGGCTTTAAAGAAAATGAAGTGTGGAAAAGCTATTTGACACGATGATATTCCAATAGAGGCGTTGAAATGCTTTGTTGATGAAGGAATATCTTGGCTTACTAAACTTTTTAATATTTTTTAAATGATTGAAATGATGTCAGATGAGTGGTGAATGAGAGTGTTGATTCCTATTTTTAAGAATAAATGTGATTTACAGGATTCTATGAATTATAGAGGATTTAAGTTAATGTGTCATACTTTAAAACTATGGGGAGAGAGTTATGGAGCATAGGTTGCTACGTGACACTAACAGTTCTCAAAATTTATTTGGATTCATGCCAAATAGGTATATTATTGAAGTTATACATTTATTGAGAGGTTTGATGGTGAAGTATATAGAAAATAAGGAGAATCTAAATTTGATTTTAATTGATTAGTTCTAAGAGAAGTGCTATGGAGAGTTCTACATAAGAAAGTGGTTAATAATTCTTATATTCAAGTCATTAAGGATATGCAAGCAAGAGCTATTACTTGTGTTCAAATACATGGTGGTTTGAATAAGTATTTTCCTTTCTTACTTGGATTACATCAACGATCAGTGTTAAGCTCATATCTTTTTTACTTTAGTAATGAATGTTTTCACTAGATATTTGCAAGAGGTTGTACCATGGTTTATTCTTTTCTTGATGATATTCTTCTGTTGATAAGTCTAGAGAGGGAGTTGAAGCTAAACTTTAATTATAAAGGTCAACCTTACAATCTAAAGGCTTTTTTTAGTAGATCTTGAACTGAATATAGGGGGTGTATTTTTTGTACTAATAGTTCTAGTGGATGGATTATGATTTTGGGCAATCAAGTCATTAATAAAAGTATACATTTTATATATCTTGAATTTATTATTCATAGTGATGGTGAAATATATGGGGATATTTTTAGTAGAATTTAAGTTGGACGGTTGAATCGGAGGAATGCATTAAACTTTTTGTGTGATAAAAAAGTCCCTCTCAAACTTAACAGAAAATTCTATAAGATGGTAGTGAGACCTTCAATGGTTGATGGTACAAAATTTTGGCAATTAAAAGAGAAGCATAATAATAAGCTGTGTTGCTGAGATAAGGATGCTCAGATGGATGAGTGGCTTTTCTCTAAGAGATAGGATCCAAAATGAGCATATACATGAAAAGGTTAGTGTAGCTACTCTGGAAGATAAGATTAGAGAGAGCCGCCTTACATAATTTGTTCACGTAAAATGACAGCCTTCTGATGACTCAGTTAGGAAAGTAGATGTATTAGTTTTGAGTTATGTTAAGAAAGATAGAGGTAGATATAAAAATAAATGGTTAGAAAATTTTAGAAATGTCCTTTCTTTATAAGATTTAAATGAGAATTTGAATCTTGATAGGACTAGATAAAGAAAAAAGATTGATATAGCTTTCCTCATACAGTCGGATAAAGTCTTATTATTATTGTTGCTAATTTATTGATAGGTATAAATAATGTTATATTTTATATTTTAATTTATTAGTAAAAATATATTATTTTAGTTATGCTTGTGCCAAAAAATATAGGAAATGGTGAAATACTCAAGTATGGTATAGTGCCATGGCATTGTGAATAAAACCATAAAAACAACATCATTGACACCATTGGAGTGCATAAATATAAACAAGGTAGTGCCCAATATCTATTTGAAATGTCGTGGCATTAGAGGAGTCAGCACTGCAAAGCCTAGTCTCTATATGCACAACATCGTGGTGCCAATTTTTGATGTCTCTAAGTCAAGTGGAGTGCCACATGGACTCCGTAGCGCTCAACCATTAGTAGCTCAACAATGTTATAGTCATAACTATTCATGCTACGATCTACCAGCAAAGCGATGCATCAATTCATAAAAAAGAGGGTACTTGTCAACAAGTGCTGCAATGGAGGAAACCCTTCAGTGCTATGACATTAGTACATTTTATGGGAGCCATAGGGCAAGTGTCTCAAGCGCCACGGTGCGAAAATCCATTTCCTATATTTTTCTAAAAATATCACATTTATAATGTTAGTGGAAGAGTTCAGTCACTTGTTTATAATCAGTCTTTATAGGGCTTCTTTGATTTTTTCTTAGGAGTGAGAACAAAGGGAATTCTTAAAAGTACTAGATACATCACATTAGAGTGTTTGACATGTATTTGTGGAAGCAATTATGTAAGTTCAAGGAGGAGTATAATGGAGATCGTTAAACTTATCTGATGATATATTTTCTTTCATTTTTGTACTTAAGGAATTTGCTTCACTTATTTTTTATTTAGGGCTAAATTATCTAGTTTCTGATTGATAGTGTAAATGCAATATGGGGTACTAATGAATTCTCTTTATCAATAATTTTATGATGTTTTTGATATATGAGGTATTCATTTAATGTAGTTAGTGGCCATACGTGTCATTAATTTCAGGTGTAATGTTGAGCCAATGAATAGAAAAGTAGTCACAACTAGGCATGCTAGATTCATATGAAGCAACCATAGGCATAATACTTTTTATGTATAAAATTTATAGAAATGAATTATCGTGAGAGGTTTTTAACAGTATATGATTTACTTACTCTTTTAATATTTTTGTAGGGAGATAGACTATGGGAGTTTAGAGTGGTATAGTGATTGGAAGGATTTATCTAACCATTGTCTTTTATTGCTTGACAGAGCGATCAATGATGCATACGCTCTGAATAACATGAATATAAAATAATATCATTTGGAAATATATTGAATTTTCATTCCATAAATCCAAAATAATTTATTCAAATAGTATTTTATTTAATTATTTTATAAAATTAAGTTATTTAATCTTCACCAAAACTTGTTTTTATTGAGTATGAAAATTGTTATAGCTAAAGTAGACATTACTAATATAGTTAATTTAGCCCAACATAAAGAATAAGTAAAGAAAATTCATCACTATATTAAGTGAATTTATCCCGACTCCATCACTATATTATTTGATTAAGCATGTAAACTTTCATATATTAAGTGGAATTTTTATAATTCATATTAATGGAAACCTAAGCATTATTTAGGTATTGAATGAGTCCTAATTATTTTATTAATTCCTTAGGTTACTCCATCACACCCATTAAGTTTTTTGCATCATTTAATATATTATTGAATACATAAAATAATTAGCCCTATTATATTATTTTATTTAATTTTTTTAATTTACTGATTCAATATCTTTGAATGATGCTTACAATACATAGAGGGGAGTCATATTTAAATTTTAGTTCTGAAATTTGGAGTACCCCTTCTAAATTCCAAACTCCCAAAAAGATTTTTAAAATTGTCGACCCTATTAAAAAATTAGATTATTCTAGACCTCTTTAGGATTTTGCAAACACTTTACTAGATTTAATTCACCAAACGCCAAAATAGACACGCCATCCAAGAAAATCCTTTTGAATTAAAACCTAAAATCATTCATATAATACAAAATTCTCAATTGGGAGGAATTTCCATTAAAGACCATAACCTATATTTAGTATGTTTCTTAAAAAAATTTGAAACATTTAAGTACAATGGTGTTGGTGATGATACCATTAGACTTAGATTTTTCCCATATTTTTAGGAGATAAGGAAAAAATGTGGTTAAATGTTTTACCCCCATGCTCTATTATTACATGGAATGAGTTGGCCCATAAATTTTGGGAAAGTATTTCCCACCTTCAAAGACTACCAAGCATAAAAATGGCATTATTTCATTTACTCGGTTAGAAGGAGAATCTATTTATGATAGTTGAAGAGATTCAAGGAGATGCTTAAAAAGTGTCCTCACCAAGCCTTGCCTGATTGGTTGATAATTTAAAATTTTTATAATGGACTGGTTGGATCCCTTAGAGCCATAATGGATACTGTAACTGGAGATTTTTTGATGTCAAAGACATTTGATAATGCTTATGAATTAATTGAAGAAATGAAAACAAATAATTTCTTGTGGCCTACTGATAAGTTGAATCCGAAGAGAGAGGAAGTAATCTATGAAAGTGATTCTTTATGTATTTTGACTACACAAGTTACAACAATGTCAAATAAGTTGAGCACTTTAGGCTTAAATTCTGATACATATTTACAAATGAAAGATAAAAGCTCATTGGAAGAAAATTAAATCCAAAGGATTAAAACTAGAAATTTGATTGGAAGATAAAATAATCCCTATCCAAATGCATAAAATCCAAGTAAGAGGAAATATCTAAATTTTAGCTGGTCAAAAAAGAAATTGTGGAAATCAATGGTATTCTGGTCAAAATAACTTAGGCACAAATTAAAATAATCAAAATCAAGCTAATAATAATCTAAAATTGGCAAATCCTCTTAGATTTGATCAAAGAGATTACTGTAAAACTAGAAAGACACCAAACAATATACAACAACTTCAAGCCTTTCTCCCACTACGTGGGGTCAGCTACATTAATCCTTTTTTGCCATTTTATCTGGTTAAAAGACAAAGTCTCATTTAAATCTAATAAAGAATGACCATTTCTAATATTTTCTAACCAAGTTTTTTTAGGTCTACCACTACATTTCTTAACATAAGTCAAATCTAATATGTCAACTTTCCTAACTGAGTCATTGGAAGGCCTCTATTTAATTTGACCAAACCATGTAAGATGTGTCTCTCTAATCTTATCTTCCACTAGAGGTACTCCAACATTTTCACATATATGCTCATTTTGTATCCTATCCCTAAGGGTTAAGCCACTCATCCACCTAAGCATCCTCGTCTCTAAAAAACATATCTTAGTAGTATGGTTCTCTATTAATGGCCAACATTTGGCACCATAAAGCATTGCAGGTCTCACCACCATCTAATAGAATTTTCCCATAAGTTTGAGGGCACTTTCTATCACATAATAAGCCCGATGCATTCCTCCACTTCAACCATCTAACTTGAACTATGCTGAAAATATCCCCATCAATATCACCATCACTTTGAATAATAGATCCAAGATATCTAAAACGTGTACTCTTATTAATGACTTGATCGCCCAAAGTCACAATCCCCTCACTAGGTTTTTTGCTACTAAAGTTACACTACATATATTTAGTTTTAGATCTACTCAAGTGAAAACCTTTAAAATCTAAAGTTGACCTCCATAATTCAAGTTTACCTTCAACTCCCTCTCTAGTCTTATCAATAAGAAGAGCATCATCAGCAAAAAGCATACCCCAAGGTACATCCTCTTACAAATGTCTAATGAGACCATCCATGACTAAAGAAAAAAGATATGGAATTAAGGCTAATCCTTTATGTAATCCAACCAAAATAGAAAAATACTTGTTCAAAAAGATATGGAATTAAGAGCTCTTGCATACATATCTTTAATGATTTGAATATAAGCATTATTAAATACTTTCTTTTCAAGAACTCTCCATAACACTTCTCTTGGAACTTTATCACATGTTTTCTCTAAATTAATAAATTAATATGTAGATCCTCCTTAATCTTTCTATATATTTTCATCAAACCTCTCAATAAATGTATGGATTCAATAGTAGACCTACCCGACATGAATCCAAATTGATTTTGAGAAACATTAGTATCTTGCTGCAAACCTATGCTCTATAACTCTCTCCCATAGTTTTAAAGTATGACACATTAACTTAATACATCTATAATTTGAACACTTCTATGCATCACCTTTATTCATAAAATTAGGAATTAATACAATCATTCTCCACTGATTTGGCATCTTTTTAGTCTTTAAAATATTATTAAAAAGTTTAGTAAGCTTAGAAATTCCTTCATCTCCTAAGAATTTCCATATATCTATTGGAATATCATTAGGTCCAACAGCTTTTCTACTCTTCATTTTCTTTAAAGCCTCTCTAACTTCAGTTTTACTTACACGTCGATAAAAAAAAAATCTTTATTTTAATTTAGGGTGATAAAGTCACTAAAGTCAATTATATTTTCACATTCATCATTAAAAAGTTGAGCAAAGTACCTCATCCACCATTGTTGAATATCATCTTATAAGAAAAGTACTTTTTGATCTTCGTCCTTAATACACTTCACTTGAACTAAATCCTTATTACTATTATCTCTTTTTTTTGGATAACTTATACATATATTTTTTTCCATGCTTCATATCTAATCTGTTGTATGAATCATTAAACGCTAAGCTCTTTTCATTATAAATATATTTCTTAGATTCCTTACGAGCCTCTTTATAGCTTTCCCAATTATCAAAATTTTTACATCTAAACTAATTTTTATAACAAATCTTCTAATTTTTTATCTTTTCTTGCACATTTAAATTTCATCACCAACTATTTTTACTATTAGGAGCTTTCCCTTTGAAACTCCAGCACATCTTATGCAATATTCTTAATATTACAAGCCACTTTTTGCCACATAATATTGGCATCCTCATGCACAAACAAAATATTAAGATCTAAAATCTTACACTCAAAAATACTTTTTTCTAGTATTTTTTAAATGCCCCCATATAATCCTAGAAAATCATTTTAATTTGTTTTTTATTTTTTCCCCTTTATCTTAAAGTCCAAAACTATTAATCAATGTTGAGTACATAAATTTTCACTTAGAATAACTTTATAATCTTCGCAATCTAAATGATCTAATTTTCTGATAAGAAAATAATCAATTTGTGCTTTACTATATCCATTTTGATAAGTGATAAGATGCTCTTCTCTTTTCTTAAATAAGGTATTATCTATTATGAAATCATAAGATAAAGAAAAATCTAATATATTTTTACCACCTTCATTTGTCTTTCTAAACCCATGGCCACCATGGATGATATTAAAATAATTTACCTCTCTACCAAAATGTCCATTTAAATCTCCTCCAATAAAAACTCTTTCTTAAATAGGTATATTTTGTATTAATTCCTCTAAGTCATTCCCAAATTTTAATTTTAAACTCATATCCAAACCTACTTGAGGGGCATAAGCACTTATAATATTAGCAATTATAGCATCAACAACAATCTTTAAAGCTATAATTCTATCTTGAATTTTCATAATTTTTATAACATTATCCTACAAACACTTATCTATAACCACACCTACACCATTTTTTAGTATGATTCTTACCCGAATATCATAGTTTATATCCTAAACTATTAATCTCCTTAGTTTTTTCTCCAACTCATTTAGTTTCTTGAATGCACAAAATATTTATCTTTCTATGAATTACAATATCTATTAATTTCATTAATTTTCTTATAAGGGAGCCTATATTCCAAGTTCCTATCTTAATTTTAGTTTCATGGACTAGCTTCTTTGCTCACATCCATCCTTGATTTGGGAACCCTTGCATATTTAGCACTGCACCCAGGCACCGGTGCAGCGACCCTTGCAAACTTGTCATTATATTCAGGCCACACAATATGTCGCTTCCACGGGACGCCCTAGTATTAACACAATTTTTTAAAGGATTAATGTCATGATTATTTGACAAGTTTTATGCTGTTTGTTGAAAATCTAATGCAACCTACCAATTTTCTTATCCAGGACTTAGGACCTGGCAATGATAGTGTTATAAAACTAGAAACACTCCACTAGAAGATATTGCTATACAAATGGGAACTTAATTATAAAACCAAGCTATTTCAAATAAAAAATTGGAAACTTAACTATGTTAGCTTACAATTTTTGTCATTAATAGACCCATTAGATCTCTTTCTAGTAATACTAAAATTATTCATAAATAAAAGGAAATAAAAAAAAATGAGACCCAATTGAAGAGTAGCAATCATCCACCTTAGCCAAATGAAAAATCAAGGTAAGTCTAGCTGATAACTATAAACTTAGCATTGCATGAGAGGCAATCCAATCTTAGGTCTAGTTAGTTATCCAATCTAATAAAATACTATAAACATAGAGCTTTTAGGGAGGAAACCTTATATTTTAAGTTAAAGTTTACTTAATTTGCTTTAGAAAAATAACTTTAAGGGGGAAGAAGGGAGCTCCGTGATACCATACCATTGAATGCTGTGGCACCCCGATGGGCCGTAGTGACTGAAAATTTAAAATTTTAAAACTTTCCTCCGATAGGCCATAGTGACTGAAATTTCAAAATTTTCAACATTTCCTCCCACTGAAATCTATAAAACCAAATAGGAAGAAGTTTACTTTTTAATTCTTATATACTATTGAGTGAGTTATCATACTTTTTTCTCTTGAAAATCTAAAGACTAAGCGATGGGTAGAATCAAGCATACATTTTCTTCTTCAAATAATCAGAATTTGAATTATTCCAAGAATGAGGATTATTTTTCACTTATCCACATGGAATGTTTTTCCATTATTAAGAAGTTGAATGAATTTAAAGATGGGTTGCATTAAGGTAAAAAGAAGTCCATGGAAAAAATAAGGAAAAAGCATAGTGGTAGAGTTAGCTTGTATGATTTCTTTCTTGGGCAAGATGTGTTTCTATTTGATTATAAGAAAAAGTATTGCCATAAAAAAAATCAAATCTGGATAGATCAGTTCTTTCACCATCATTAGAATTTTCTTAATGGTTCCATCATTATAAAAGATAAGAAAGCTTTGCAAATCATCAAAGTCAATAGGTATAGATCACAATTATGTGATTAGAGGAGTGAACAAGACTTAAGGAAGTGTATGTGTTTTTTTCTTGTTATACTTCATTATTTTTTAGAAGAGAAGGAAGTGATGGGGGATATTATCCTGTGTCATTATACTTAATTCAAAATTTTAACTTTGAGTTTCATTATTGAATTTTGGGTGCCATGTATACTGCTTATCCTATAATTGTGTTATGTTATGTAAAGATATCTTTTATTTTATGTTCAACATATGTTTTATGCACTTTTATCATTCATATGAAATTATGTGTTTGTAGAATTTATTTGCACATTAGTAAATTTCATTCATGCTTAAATAGTATTATCCATCAATTACTTTAATATTCTGATTATTTAATTAAACCATATAAAAAAGGTTGTTAAAAATTATGAAAAATTAGGATAATAACAAATTTGAAGGAACTCTATTTAAACTTTATTGGTTCAAAAAATAATATTTAATTCATTTAACCATTTAATCTTTTATCCTAATTTGAATCTATAAGCTGTACTTTATGAACTTAACTTTTAAAATTGTAAGATGAATAGTTAGTATTAAAAATTAGATAAGAGTAGATTAAAAATTGACATCATAGCTAACCTGAGAATGGAATTAGTAATCTCATGAAGTCTGTACATTAAAATTATTAGTATTGTAAGAAAATCTTAAAGTAGAAGTTGATATTTGAAATCATTAATAATGTACTACCTAAAAAAGAAAAAGAAAAGAAAAAGAACTACAACTAGTTATTAAAAGAAAAAGAAATGATGAATATCAAAAGAAAAAATTGAGTATAATAAAAAATTGGTAAAAGTGAATGTTTAAGATTTATAATATGAATTTATACAAAAAAAAAATAATAATAGATAAGATGAGAAAGATAATATAAGCGAGGGTAAGCTAATGAAAGTATAGCTTTAACTACAACCATTTCAATTGTTAAAATTACTTTATTCACTTCAACATTCAAAGTTATTGATTAAATTAATTACTTATAATTCTAAAATAGGTAAAAATTAGAATTATTAATTATTTTTAACTATTGGTAATTTTCCAAACTAAAGTATAGCTTTAATTCATTTTTACTAATCATAAATGAGGATGTCTTATCCTATATTTTAGTAATTTTATATTATCATTTTTTTTGTTTTGGTTAATTAGTTAATCAAAGTAACAAACTTTTATTTTTTTGAGGATAAAAAAGTCTATACTGGGGAGAATTTGATAAGTGTAAATAATGTTATTTTTTATGTGTTAATTTGTCACTAAAAATGTGATGTTTTAGTTATGTTTGTGGAGGAAAATATATTAAATGGGAAAATTTTTAAGTATGGTGCAGCGTCACAGCATTAGACAAAATACCACTGCTGCATCCTAATATACAATGCCAAATAGCCCAAATATGAATATGGCAGCATCTAGTATCTTTTTGGCAGCACCATAGCATCGAAGGAGTTAGTACAACAAAGCCTAGTGTTTTTTTTGCATAGTGCTGTGTTACTAAACTACAACTTCACCAATTCAATGGGAGTGCTACGTGAATGCTGCAACACTCAACCATCACTAGAATAGTGGCTCTATGATTTTAATAATTCAGGCTATAATATGCTAGTGAAGCGATGTGTCAATTTATTAAATAATAGGTCCATGCCAACAATTGTCTTAGTGGAGGAAACCCTTCAGTGCTGTGAAGTTATTTCATTTTATGGGCATCAAAGTTCAATTCTCTTGAGCAATAAAATGCTAGAATATGTTTTTTTTTTCTATGACTAGTCCAATTATAATGCTAGTAGGATAGTTCAGTCACTTGTTTAATTTCAGTCTTTATATTATTTCTATGCTTTTTACTTAGTAGTGATAATTAAGGAAATTCAGATAAGTATTAAATTTATTATATTTGAGTATTTAGTTTATATTTATAGAAGCACTTTTGTAAGTTCAAGGATGAGTGTAGAGGATATCATTTAAGCTATCCGATGAAATATTTTATTTTGTTCTTTCCCTTTTTGTGTAATTAATCAAAATGAACCTGCTTCACTCATTCATCATGTCTGGATAAATTCTTCAGTTTTGGATTGATGGTGTACAAGAAATATAAAAAAACTAATGAATTCTCTTCATCAATAATTTTATGATATTTTAAATTTATTAGGTCTTCATTTAACACACATAGTAGCTATATATGTAGTTAATATGATGTGTAATGTGGAGTTAGGAAAAAGAAAGTAGGCACAACAAGGTATGTTGTATTGGTATGATGTTAGGATAGGCATAGTGCTTATCATGTATCAAATTTATAGATATAAATTATCAAGAGGGGATTCTAACAATACATGCTTTACTTATCCTTTTAAATCTTTCATAAGGAGATAGAGCATGAGAGTTTATAGTGCTATTTAATTTGGAAGAGTTTAATATATCCTTTGTCTCTTAATGATTGATTGAGTGATCGGTGATGTATATGCTCTGAATATCATCAATACAAAAGAGAATCATGTGGAAACATATTGCATTTATATTCCATCAACCCAAATTATTTATCCCAATATTTTTTATTTAATTATTTTTATTTTAAATTAAGTGATTGAATCTCTACAAAAACTTATTTTTATTAACCAGGATAATTATTATAGTTGAAGTATATAGTACTACAATTTGCAAGTAAACATTCTTCCTCATGGAATTAACACTTTGCTCTATCACTATATCACTTTATTTGTCATGTATAGTTACATATATTAATTAGGAATTTTATATCAAAGAAAACCTAAGCATAGTTTAGGGATTGATATAGCCCTAAATCATTTTCATAATTCTTTAGTTTACCACATCGCCCTTATATCATAGCAAGTGTTCTGATCCTAAAAAACCTAACATCAAAAGAAACCATGCATTCCTAAAATGAGACATGTTAATTTTTTGTATAATAATATTTTTATTTTAACTTTGTGGATCATGCGTGCAATGCATGACAGGGGGAGTTATTCACTATACAATACAATTATTGTTGTACATTCTATATACATAAAATGAATGATAATCGCACTATCATCTACGTACCCTAATCTATAAATAATACTAACCCAATTCCTTATAATTGAAGCTGATCCATGAATGTTTCAACTTCCCCTTGATCATGTAGGCATAGGGGCTTATACACTTACAATCCAGTAGGAAGATCAACTCAGATTATTGGTTGGTTTCATAATGAATGAAGCCTAATTTTATATTCTATATAAATTTAACATACATAGATTTAGTGAATTGTAAATCAAGTGGAGGTTGTTATGAGTTTTCCTAAAATTAACTTACAAAATTCTTATAGACTTTGACAGTTGGAAAGTATAGGATCACTAAGTGAACTTTGGTTGTGAAATGGGTCACCAAAGCTAGGTCTCAATGCTTACAAATAGGGAATTTGGAGTTGAGAAGGTTTGGATCACTTATTCTAACATCATGGAAGGGAGAGGATCAATATTTATGTGTAAATTTTAACTTGAGTTCTTAAAAAATTTGGTTGGAATTTCAGTCGCCTTAGTGACTCTAGTTGGTAAGGTAATAAAGATAATCCAATAAGAGCCTAGAATGTGCCATAGAATATTCCCAAGGTTTGAGATGAGTTTGGTCATTCTAAGAGTTTGGCCTTGAAGTTGAGTTCAGCTAGCATTTAGATGCTTCAAGAGAGTAGATGGAAGTAAAGGGTTTCGAAAAAAATTTTTAGATTAACTTCAATTTTTTTAATCTTTCTGGTATGATTGGGCCAACTTAATTAACTTAAATTTGTTGAATTTCCTGAGGAAGATAGGCTAGGGTCTTAGGATGCCTTGGTTAGGGTTCATTGAAATTTTGTTGGGGTTTAAGTATACTTAGCCTATCTATAATTAGGGTGGTTATTAAGGTACTTTTAGGAAAAATGATCTAACATTTGTTAAAGTGGGTTAACCATGGTTAATAATGTATCTTAGCAAACCATGAATGGGTTCGGATCACTTTGTTTGAATGTGAATGTCATTTACATAAGTTATATATAATACCTAGGAAAAGTAGGCCTAAGGGCATTTTGGGAATTTGAGTCATGCATGGTTAAATATGGCTGACTATAGATTATGACCTCAAATGCCCCTAAAGTTATTTAGAGTAATTGTTGTCCAATATTTAACCAAGAGTTCATTGTTTTGGCCTAGGATAGCATGCCGGATCATATATAGGTATTTTTGAAATATAAGCTACTCATTATCTATTGAAGTTTGTAATGTAAAATGCATGATTCAAGAGATCCTAAGGTAAATTAAGATATCATGGAGTTAATGTCAAGGCTTTAGGTTTAAGGTTTTAATATAATGGACCAATAATAAGAACCATAGAGGTAGTATAGTAATTTTTCCAATCATCGTTAAATGAACATAACCAATAGTTGGGCATGGTTCAAAATATCTTTAAGATATATTATAGTTATTTGAAACCAATTCAAAAAATAAAAGGTTAGGTTAAGTGTTTGGATTAGACTCAACATTATTTTATATATTTGGTTAAACATGATTAACCATGGTTAAATGGGTTTTACCATATGTTAACTTTACATCAAAACATTTCTAAAATGAGTACAGAGTATTTTTAACTCATGATCCAAGTTGAATGTACATATTTGGGTGCTTAAGTTAGATTTAGGTCAAGGATTGATGTTCATTATACCCACAATAAACATTGGTCAGTGGGGTTAACTAAGACTCCTTGACCAATGAGATGGGTTCAAGCAAGAGTCTAAATTTTTTACATAAGTTATAATGTTACTAGTTACCTAGGATTAATGGGATTTTGGTAATTTTTTTATTTTTATTTTTTAGGTTGAACCAAGTTTTCCATAATGGACTCCACTAAAGATTTTTTTTTTATTAAAATCCACAGATGGGCTACACGTTAATATAAAAAATAGGTTACAGAGTCCTTATAGGACACGATCAGCTCACTATTGCTCCTACAAGCTACAAAACAAAGAAAAAAAAAACCTACAAGCCAATTGTCTTTACTACAAAAAATAACATGGAACCCTAGTAACATGCGAATGATGCAATAGACAAGCATCAAAAAAAGAAAGATAGTATGATTACAATAAGCCCCAATATTTCTTCCAAAAAACTTGAAAGCATTCCTAATCAGCTCCTCCTGCAAATAAGAAAAGATGCAAAAGAAGAAACTACACCAAAACAAAATATTAGTGAAAGAATTGCCAAAAATGGAATAGGTGCTGGTGAAAAAGAGGCAAAAAAACAAAACAGTTCCAAGTAAAGCCAGTCTTAGAATTCCAACTAATTGAGCTCAAAATACCCTCATGAATACTAGCCTCATTAGGAGAGTCTACAAGCCACTCAATCCTAGCAGGGGTGCCTTCCAAAATAACCATAGATAAGATCCACCAACTCAGCCAAAGAATACCAAAAGCCTAGGACGGGTTAACCAGAAACCAAACAGGGAAAAGCAAGGCTGACCACCCCACCTAGCAATAAACAGAAAACAAACAAACAAACGAGCCAACAATAAAATTTTGGGAAGCACAGCTCCCCCCAACAACCCAGCAAAGAAACAAGAAAGAGCTCAGGTTAACCAAATTGCCAAAAATCAAGATAGTAGCAAAATACCACCAATAATTGCACTTAATAAACCCACCATTATAAGATAAAATTCCTTCCATAACCCAACCATTACCCTAGCACCCAGCTAGGTAGGAGAGCAACAATGGGACAACCCTTCTGGAATAAAACCAAAAAAATCATTGCTCCAGTAAAAAACCACAAAGACATTAGCTAAACAAGGAAACACAACATAACACCAACCACCAATAACCCAAACTTGAGAATACCAGGTGCTACAATAGCAGCACATAATACCCCAAAGACAGGAAAGAGGTACATCCAACAGAGAATATAGATCAATCCAGCAGTGCACCCCAACAGGAATGAAGAGGTAGAACAACCAACAAGACCAATAAAAGATAGGATAGCCAGAAAAGATCCAGCCAATAAAACCAAAAATATTACTTCTCCATCAAAATCCATAAAGACATAAGCTAAAAATGGATACAAATCAGTATGCCACCCACCAATAACCCACACTTGAGCATACCAGTTGCTACAACAGCAGCACATAATACCCTGAAGACAGGAAAGAGGCATAACCAATAGGGATTCAGTCTAACAATGCTCCCCAATAGCAAAAGAGAAACTGAGCCTCCAGTAATACCAATAAAGGGTTGGATAGCCAAAATAACTCCAGCTAATAGAACAAAAGCACCAAAGAGAACTAGGGAACGACAAATGACTCCAAAAGACCAACTAATAAGTCCAATAGTGCAAAAAAATCCAAAAAACCCAGCTAACACATAAATCCCAGGAAAAGACCAACCAGGATAAAAAAAACTAAGAAAAATAGTCAACTACTAACATAAGGAGTCCCACATGCATCCAGCTAAAGCAAACCTTTAAGAGGCCTAGGAATAATAGACTGAAGAACATTAATAAAGCAACCAAGACTACAACCCTAATTTGTAAGCTAAGAGTCACAAGAATTACCAGCCTTAGTAACATGGCTAAAAGACAAATTTATAAATAATAAAAGCCTTTAAGTTCCCTAACAAGATAGAAATTATTAGGGCTGCAACACAACTCCTTCACATCATGTAAAGGAATAATGTTCACAGCAGAATTAACTTTAATATACAAGTTAATTAAGTTAAGAGGGATGTATAATTGAATACCATAAAGAATTGCCCTGATAAGAACAATATCATTATTACCATTATGAACCGGGCCCTTAAAGGCAACAATAAGATGGCCATTACTATCCTGAATAAGACCACAATAGCTAGCCAGTGAATCAGAGGTAACTCCACCAACATTCAATTTAAATAAAATAGGAGGGGCCTTGTTCCAATAGATAACTTTAAGAGTAGAAGGAGCTCTCTCCCAATTAAACCCTAAAGTATTGCTAACATCATAACATTTATTAAAACTCTTAATAAAAAGAAAGTTAATAGACACAAGAGCTAAAATCATATCCTTCACCCTATGAAAAACATTAAGATGGTTCATTCTCACTCCATCGAAAATGGAGTTATTCCCCTCTAACCAAAGGGACCCAAGAATGGAAAAAGAAGAGAGAGAAGCTCCACAAAATAAGGAGGATTTTGAAGGAGCATTTGATGATTTTGGGTGCCAAAGTTGGAGATGGAAGAAGGTGGCCGGTCATCCATGGATGACCGAAGCACCAAATCTTTTCTTTCTACCACGAGTCCAATTATGTTGGATTCAAAAGGCATATTCTCCTTCAAACACATCTCCCCTCACAATCTTCGGGTTTTGGAATCTCCTCTTGTCATCAAAGAGGGAGGTTTAATTGCTAAACATAAGCTTTTGTCAGAGTCAGGTAAAGGGAAAGAGGTAATTTCGGTTTTGGACAGGAGACCAAAATCATCTTTTTCAGTTATTATCTCTGGAATGACAAGGAGTCTTCTTCTTCAAGGAGCTATTTGAAGAATGATAAGAGTATTAATCTAATTATTTCATCTAGATTGGATAATTCTAATGTGTGGATAAAAAAACCACACATTAAAATTGATTTGAATAAAATTCATGATGAGATTGAAGATACAAATGTTGTTAAACTTGATATGGAGAAGGAAAATTACAATATTCAAGTTTTGAGTAAATGATTGGATGTAAAAATCCTTGGAAAAAATTTAACTTTTTCACAATGTGCTTTTGAATTGAGGAAGCAATTGATGAAATATGAAGGGTTTCATATAACCTTGCTTCGTCTAGATTGGCTACTATGTTCCTTTCAATCTCATGAAGCCATGGAGGAAGTTCTTAATGGAGGTCCTTGGTTTGTTGGAGGTTTTATTGTTGGGTTAGACAAGTGGTCTCCTAACTTCTCTCCCAATTCCTTGGATGGTGTTTCTTCCCCAATCTGGGTTCGTCTTCCTCACTTACCTCTTCAAAGCTGAGATGAATCTAATATCACAAGAATTATTTCTAGAATTGATACTCCTCTATTGTTGGATGGTAATATGTTTAGATGGGGGAGAAGAGAATTTACTAGAGCCTACATTCAGGTGAACTTGAATTCTAAACTCCCTTCTGGAATTTGGGATGAAGGTTTGCATGGTAGATTTTTTCAAAAGTTTGAATACAAAAATATATCTTCAATTTGTTTCAAATGTGAGAGAATAGGATATTTGATTCCGTTTGTCCTGACATTAAAGATGTCCCTTCCAACTCTAATCATATTGATAATCCTTATGGACCTTGGATGCATGTAAAATTCAAAAGGTGGAATTATGTGAAAAAGCAAATTAAATCCAAGGAGTTTTATGCAATAGAAAAAGTGACTGATCTTTTGAAAGAAGCAGAAAAAGTTGATCCCTTGGCTGATTGCCAAATTGAAGAAAAAGCTGAATTCAAGGAAGGAGATGAAATGGCTGTTAGCCATAATTCAAATTTGGTTGTTGAGCCGGTGGAAGATAATAATTCAAATTTTGAATTCAATCAATCTCAAGTGTGGAGTGCTGAAGTTTGAATAGATTTTGCTGAAACTATTTTGGTGCATGCTCCAATAAATAAGGAAGCTATTCCCGTGGATCAATGAAACATTGCTGGAAATTTGGAAATTGAAAACTCAAATTTAGAAATCCCGCTTATTCTGGAGGAAGAGAAGGAAGCTAACATTTCAAAAACTAAATTGTTATCTGAACAAATTGCTGAACCGAAGTCAGTAGTTGGCATGCATTCAGAAGATGGCATGACTGAGTTAGATTTTTATGAGGAGAAAATCACGGTATTGACTCCAACAAAGACAACAAGGACTTTTGAAATTGTTGTTAATAATGAGGGAATTAGAGATGGTTTTTATGAAACCATTTCTCCTTCTTCAACAATCAGTTTAAAATTTAAAAAAAATTATATTATTGAAGAATAAAAAGGGTTCTACTAAGGAGCTTGGTTCTTCCGGTTCTAAACACAAACTATACAAGGAACTACAAGCTCTAGGACCGGTGAAAGAACATACTAGAAGGAGGATTACTGATCTTAGAATGAAGAACTACTTAAGAGGTTCTTCCCAACCATCTCAGTAATATGATAGCCAATTTTCTTATACAAACAGCAAAATGGAAAGATACCAGAGGTTGGAGCAACTGATCAAAGAGATTTCCATATCTCTTACTTTGGACTACATCACGGGAAGTTGGAGAAGACATCTGAAATACCTAGTCTTAGGTGTTTTATAATTGTCCTGGATTATTTGTAATTTCCTTTTATTTTTTTTTATAGCTTTCTTTTTTCCTTTAACTTTTTTGGTTTTTAAACTTATTATATTTGCTTATGGGATCGATACTAGGTCCTATTTTTTAACCAGATGGGAACTATGGGAAACTAACAAACCCTTAAGTTGTTTAAAATTTTGGTATCCCCTGCATCTCAACAGTTTCAAAATAGGAAACAGTGGGTTTGATTTCAAAAATAACAAGTTTAATTTAAACAAAAATGCGCTTGATAAGGATCCTTCTTCTCTTGAACAAGGATCTTTTAGTTTATATTTCCTAGTTTGTATTAGGTTATTTTTTATTTCATTTTAATGAAACTTTTGCATTTCCTCAAAAAAAAAAAAAAGCGACCCAAGAATGAGAGAAGGTATATCATTGCGAATATGACCTTTAGTATTAATAAACCAAGACTTATTTAATGAATAATGGGAAAGGTGAGCATTAAAATAATTTAACTAAAATATATCATCAAAATAAACCCAAGTTTTAACAGCCACAGGGCCAAAAACAAAAACATGATGCATATTCTCTATACCAAAACAACATTGACACTTAAAAGCTAAATTGAAACCCTTTTTAATGAGATTATCCTCTACAGGAAAAAATATATGTAAAACTCTCCTCACAAACACATAATCATAGAAGGGATGATCTTATGCTAGATCATTGAAAAAATATTTTCAATGTTACCTCTATCTCTAAAGGAGTGCCAAGCATTCTTAAGAAGAAAACCACCCTCTTTAGATAAGTCACATAAAATAATATCTTTGGAAGTAGTATTAATAGGTAGGTTTAAAATACAGTGAATAATACAATCAAGAATCATACTAGAGAGTTTATCATAGTCCCAACAACTCTCATTGAAGAAAAAATTAACTTTAACCGATGCAAAAGAACTAGAATTCAGGATAAAATCAATAGAATCTTTACCTAACCATTTATCTTACCAAAAAAAATGTTACCTTCACCAAGCCCCCAAGAAATAAAGGGCTCCACCTCCCATTTAACCTTGTAAAGTCTTTTTGAAACTTTAGAGTCCTCAATTTTGGGAGAGATTAGTCAGATGGTTACCCACATAATATTTAGAAATCATAAAGTTAGCACAAAGATTCTCTTTTGAGCATAAATTATAACAAAGTTTAAAGAAGAAGGCCGTAGCAAGGTCCTGTAAAGTATTGCAGCCAAGACCACCTTCAGCCAAAACACCACAACAATTGACCCAAGTAGCCCTAGTAATTTTAGAAGTGGAGGAAGCAACTTTCCAAAAGAACTTGTTAATCAGCTTCTGGATCCTGCTGCAAACAACATGAGTAGGAAAAATGGTTTGAAACATATAAAAAGGTAAAGCACAAAGAACACTTTTGATCAAAGTCACTCTATCACAAAAACTAAGAAAATTAGAATCCCAAGATAAGAGCTTATTCTGAATAGATGCAATAAGATCATCAAATAAGAAAGTCTGTCTTCTACCTTTAAACAGAGGAACACCAAGATATTTGATAGGAAAGTTAGAATGAGTAAAACTAGTAGCATTTTTAATAGCTAAGATACAATCATTGGAGATCCTGTTAGAAGCAATAAATGAGCATTTATTTTTAATAAAAGAAAGGCCACTAACCATTTCAAAGAGATTGAAAAACTCCATATTTTTATTAATTCTACAAATAGTCGCATTAGTAAAAATAATAAAGTCATCAGCAAAGCATAAATGGGATATATGGAAGCCTCACAAAGTTCTAAAGTAAAGGCTAGGATTCAACTCAAATAAATTAGAGAGACCCTTAGACATAAACTCAGCCGCAATAATAAAAAGGGCAAGGGGAATAGAATCACCCTGCCTTAAGCTATGAGAAGAGTTAAAGAAACCATTATTGGAATCATTAAGAATGATGGAAAAATAAACATTTTCAGTATAATTCTTAATAAGATTAATAAAGATAGAGTTAAAGCCAAAAAGCTTAAGAATAAAGTAAATGAAATTCCAATTAATATTGTCATAAGCCTTAGCAATATCAATTTTCAAAATCATATTACCCCCTCCAACCCGCACATCCAAATATTGACTTAATTCTTAAGCCAAAAGAATATTCTCTGTGATTGCCCTACCTTTCACAAAACCATTTGATAAGGAGAAATAATTTTAGGTAAAATTGAAAAAAGATGATTCATAATAATTTTAGAAACTAATTTGTTAAAGAAAGTATAAAGGCTAATAGGACAAAAATCATTCAAAGTTTGAACATAATTGTTTTTAGGAATAAGCACTAATGAGGTCGAAGTAAAAAGTTTTGGGATACGATTACCAGGAAAAAAGTCCAAAATAGCAGAAAAATATTATTATGAATAATATGCCAACATTTTTGGAAGAAAAGGGTTGTGCAACCATCAGGCCCCGCCACATAATCACTATTCATGCCCAACAAAGTTTCTTTAACATCCTCAAAAGAGGGAGGCCTAAAAAGAGAAGCATTATCCTCATGGGATAGAAGGTTGGGAATAAAAGAATAATCCATAACCTGAATAGGATTGAAAACATTTTTAAAATGGTTTTGAAAATGAACCACAACTAAATTAGCAATCTCAACAAGGTTCTCACAATAGGAGCCATCCTCCCTTTGGATGTAGTTGATACTATTCTTAATCCTCTTTCTCTTGGTTAAGGCATGGAAGTACTTAGTATTATTATCACCCTCAGCCAAGTGCTTAGTTGTAGCTTTCTGCTTCCAAAAGATCTCTTCCTGAGCTTGAAAATTAAAAAGATCAAGTTTGGACTGGTTTAATAAAGAAAAATTAGCATTAGAAGGATTGTTCTAACATAAATTCTCATTAGAAGAAACACATTGTTTAGCTTCTAAAATATTAGTAAAGATATTTCTGAACATATTTTGATTCCACCAATTCAGAACTTGCTTCAACCTCTTAAGCTTAAACCAATGTCTTTTCATACCAAAAATAGAGTTATCAGGATGTAAAGGAGCTTGCCAGTTATAGTTAACAACATCAAAAAAGGAGTTATTAAGTAACCAAATATTTTGGAATCTGTAGTGAGAAGAGGCATTACATTGTCTATTTTTAATATTGATAAGTATAGAAGAATGGTTAGACAAAGTTCTTTTAAGATGCCGCACATTAGTGAAATTAATAGAGTTACTCCAAGAATCATTAAAGAGCACACGATCAAGCCTTTACCATAAGTGACCACTATTCCAGGTAATGTTATTGCCAACAAACCTAATATTATTCAAGTTACATGACAAAATCATATTATTAAAATTTGACATAGAACGATAAGAAGGGGAAGATTCCCCAATCCATTTAGAAGGGGTAAAGATGGCATTAAAGTCATCACCACCCAAACAAGGCAAATGACATATACTATAAAACTTCGTAAGCTGATCCCATAACAGTTTTCTAATGTAAAGGGAAGAGGCAGCACACACAAAAGATGCACAATAATGAAAATTAAAAGTCTCAATTTAACAGTGCGTGACTTGAATAAAATCACCAATAACATTAATTTTAATAGGATTTTTCCAAAAAAAACCCAAATTTTGTTAGTCACATTCGAAGCTGCATGGTTAAAACCTAGAAAACGAGAGGTACTAAGTAGTCTAGAAGGTGGGATAAGGGGTTCCAGTAAGACAAGAATAGAAATATGATGAATACAACATAAATTTTAAACACGAATCCTAGAACATGAATAACCAATGCCCCTAACATTCCAAATAATTGTACTAAACATAAAGAAATATTAATGAGCAGTATTTGAATGAGTATTTCTAGAAATGTTTCTAGGAGGTTGTAAAGAGATATACTTTGGATTCCACTCTCTTTTACTATGAAATTTAATTAAACTAGTATCATTATCATCCTTGGAAAAACATTTAGCAGCAATATGCATTTCCTCAGTACCAGTGAGAGCATCATTATTATAATTAGAAGTTGAAGGAGTCTTACTATCATTAAAATGACCTATGCAATATTTAGGACAATCATCCTCCATAAACCTACCATCATCCTCCCAATTCTCAGTAGCCTTCATTACCAGTTCTTTAAAGTAGGAAGAAGGTAATGGACAGTGGTCCATTGAAACAAATTCTCAATCCTCTAAAGCCATGTCATGCATTTCACCATCCTCTATTGGCATGTACTTCTTTTCACCTTCTTTAGGGGCTAATTGTGTATCACCATTTGCTCCCAAAAAATATTATTGTTCATTTAATGTATTAGAAAGCTCATGAAAAGGTATAATAACATTAGAATCAGACACAATTTGATTAATAATGTAAGATAAAGAAGGCCCATAATTTGCATCCTTTTGAGCTTCACTAATAAGAAAATTATGTATCACATTATGATCACAATCAATACTAGAATTATTTAAAATGCTATTAGAAACTCCCTGATCATGAATTAAAATATCAGGAATGGTAGCATCATTAGGAACATGTGGACAAGGATTCTTCTCAATCACCACTAATTGATCCTCAATTTGTTGAGGAGGATTAGGAGTGTTACCCACAGAGGGGCCAGGATAAAGAAATCCTGATCCACCATCTCATTCATTTGTTTCACAGAGTTCTTAGCTGTACGAAGATGTGGGTGTTTACAAAAATAGTCATTCATACCATGCCCATGCATTTTATAAAAAGAACAAAATATCGATAAATTCTCAAAATCAACTTTTTAGAAGTAACCTTTGACTTCAGATCCAATCCAAATTTCCCTAGGATGCTTCTTAGAGATATCCATCTCAACCAAAATCCTAGCAACTAATGGCCTTAACAACGAAGCCATAGCTTGATCAGTTTGTAAAGGGCAGTTGAAGATGCAGGCCATACCAAACAGAATTTGATGATTAAAATAATGCAGGCACAAGTTAGGAAATGAAATCCAAATCAGAGCTATGGCAGATTTCTCCCTAACATCAAAATTCAGAGTCCATTTCAGTAAACGCATTTGACAAGCTTGAATATAATATGATCTACGAGCAAATATGCGACTATAAGCAAGATCATTTGAAAGTTGGATAGCAACATGTTGTTGATCAAGCAAACCAATGTGAAAAGATCCAAATAGCTTTAGGTTAAGAAAAAGCTTCCATATAACATCATGGTTCGATCCCCTCAACATAAATTTACTAACCAAAGTTAAAGCAAAAAGAGCGGCTAACTGTTCAACAAATGATTCCTGGAAAAGAATAACCGGACAATCCTTAAAAGATGAATGAATAAAGTTCAGTTTTGGTGAAGAAGATGAAGCTCCAATGACTACATCTTTGAAAGATCATGATTTCCCCTCCAAAAGAGAAGAGGAAATTGGGTGAGATGATGAAAGAGTCATCATCACCCCGAAAAAAAATCAAAGAGGAACTCATAATCAGTGCAAAAAAAAGATGAGAATGAGAAAAATGAATGAAATCAACTGAAAATGAGTGAAATTACAAGCTAGGAGGGCCAAGAACAACCTCACAAGGGAGAAACCTTAGAATTGCCCAAGAATCGCACCAGGCTGAGAGAGACATTGATTCATGATGAAGAAATCATGTTCTAGGATTTTTAGTGGATCCACTAAAGAATTTTGTAATGTATTTATATTGTTTTAGGTCAATCATACATTGATTGGGCTATGAGGAGTCCAATAAAACTTTGATGGACCTCTAATGGATTTGAAGTTTTTGATTCACATGGATTTAAAGTTTTTGATTGAATCCAATCTTTTACAAGTGACGTTGTTAAGGGTTGAAATACTCCAAATGAGATTTAAAGGGTGTAGAAGAGTGACTTAAGTGTTTAAAAAAACTCTTAATGCCAAAGTAGGGTTAGTATAAAGCAAAGGTTCCTAATTTTCTTATGGAAATGCCAAATTTTTTAACTTTGAAAAGAGTTATAAAAGTTATTGCAGGCTATAGAAAAGATTTAGATAGGAAGAAAAGGTGATAAATTTTAACAAAGATAGTGGTTTGGTAGGAGATGAAGAGAATATATGTTAGATGGATGAAAATTAGGAAGTCATTGCATTTACTTTAATTTAATTTAATTTTTTACTTAAAGAGTTCAAGATGTTATTAACACAATTAAATATAGGTAAAAAAAGGGATGTTAGCAAAAATGGAGTCTAAGACAAATATCAAGTGTGGGGATGGAGCACCCATTTGTAGTGATGCCCAATGAGAGAATCATTTCTACTACCCCATTATTGGGATTGAGATGAAAGATGAGTTTGCTAGCAACATAAATAATTTTTAGTAGGAGAGAAGTGATCATTACAAATGAATTAGATTGGCTAATTAACCCTAAAAGCTCAAACGTAAATTTTATATTTTGATAATCACATATATAATTTCATATAAGCTAATAATATTAAATGAGGTTAGTGTAATCATGAGCACTTATATTTCATATAGAGGTTTAAAGAAAACATCATAAGTAAAAGATTGTCTACAACATGTGAATGCTTCAAGAAGGCTAGTTGTCCAAGTAGCTTCAATTAGCCCAACATAAATCTTGGTCAAAGCTTAAGAGTGTAAAATTAGTGAAAGTATCAGCTAATGTATTCTAGATAGATTTTTAAAGAACACATCATGAGTAAAAAATTTTTTTAAACATGAGCTTGAACTACGAATACCATAGGTCTAAGTAGCAGTTATTAGCACAAGCTAAACATTGATTAAAGCTTAGGAGTAAAAAAATTAATGTATTTAACTTTTTTTCTTATATTATTATGTTTTTATGTAGTGAGGATGCCATTATAATTAGTACATACATATACACAAATAATTTAATGTTAATTAAACTAAACATTAAAAAAAATATAATTGATTGTATATTATGATCTCGATCATATTGTTTATTTAAAATTACAAGAACTTATTAGACAACATGATTATTAATCATAGTAAATGATAATGCTCAATTTCAAAATTCCATGGATAAGAAAAATGGCATTAAGGTTAAAAGATATCATATAATTAATTAAAATGGATCTTAAGATTATACTATACAATATACATAATACTATATGTTTAGTCTTATTTTAGAAGATGTAGCATTAAAATTTAATAATAATTGAAATTGTTCAAATTTAAAATAGATTTTATAGCACATTGGTTATCATAACATATCTTATGTAAAGTTTATTAATTAAATATTTTGAATGAATAATGTTAATTAAACTTATTCAATGTTTAAACAATTTAAAGTACATAACTAAATCAAGTTATATGACTATTAATTAATTTTAAACTGTAGAATTGCATGGTTATCTCAATGACATATATTATTAATTTTGAGTTAATCATATTGTACTACTTGGATCATATAACACAATCAATAAATACATATATTTTTCCCTCATTAAAAATCATAAGGCATATATAGTTTTTAAATCATAGGTGTAAGATGCTACTGGATAAATATAATGTACCACTGGAAACCACTTGAGAGGAAAAAATAAAATACAAAAATGTAATCTTCTTCCTTTTAACACTTTTGATCCCCATGTTTGTATATATAGTTGTTGAGAGTCATGCTTGTTTTTGTTTATATATATCTTATATGTAAAAATTTGTAGTGTAAGAGCTAAATTCTTAATAAGGTTCTGATAAAAGCAGCTTGCTTCTCCATTAGAAGTATAATTAGTTTAGGATTTGTCAATTAGAAGGGGAGAGACTTCTATGCTTGTGGTCATGAGAGAGAGGATAGTTGGAAAAAATATTGAGAGGAGGATTAAGGTTTTGTTTTGGATGACTTTCTTACTGCTTCTTAAAGAAACTTTCTAGTAAAAAAACTATAAAATTAGATTTAACAAAAAAACATGGAAGATGTCAAAGAACTTGGTATGGTAGAAAATAACTCATTAAGCATGGATTTATTAAGTGAGGATCTATAAGATTCAAGAGTAGTGACTCATCCTCAAAATGTATTGTTGAACCCCATTTTATATGAATAATATTTCAATCAATTTTAGAAGTTTACATGTTTATTTACAAAAGATAATTGAAATTATGTATCAATTTTAACATGTTTGAAAATATGGTTATACTTTTCTTATTTTGCATGGTTGGTCCTCCATGGAGGATTTGGATGGAAAAACATAAATCAATAAGTATTGATCTAATTTGTTTTTAATGGATAAAAAATTGATGCATATTAGTTCTCTATAACATATTTTTGGTGATTATATAAAAGTCATAATATATTCTTATTTCATCATATATTAACAAAAAAATTCTTTATATTTTTTAATTTGCATGTAAAAAAATTATGTAATTTTTTGCCTTTTAAACTAAATAAAAACATCACATACATCTTTCTAAATCTTTCTTGTTGAAAAATGGATTTAGAAAGACCAAACCTTTTTTAGATATAAGTTGCAATAAAATGGATCCCAAAGCTTTCCTAATTTAGTATTCCAGAACAACAGGTTTTGTTTGTGTTTTATTCTCTTGTATTATTATAAATTCATGTATAAATATTTTTAATGTAAATTTGAATGAAAGTTTAAAGGTTGGTGTTTAAAGTTTAATGGCTTGGTGGCTTCTTCCTTTAATATGTTCTTTTGTGAGAATTTTATTCGCTATTTTGTATTTTCTTTTAAACACCAACTCTCTTATCATCCACCCTCACACACCATATACCTTGTCTAAGACTAACCTCATCAAGACTAATCTAATATAAGTATCCAACAGATTAGTCTAATCCAATCCTAGTATTGAATTACTTAAGGAACCACAACACCAAGGGTTTCCATACCAACATAATATTTAGATAATTGTCATGAGAATAATGAAAAAATAAAATATACTAATGGATTTCAATGTATATGTTTAAAATCAAATTTGCATAGCTAACAAAATATTATTTCAAAAGATAGAATTGTGCTTGGCTATCGATTTAATAATGATAATATAATTTATTTTATAATCAAACTCAATATAGAGAATAAACTATTCATCTCAAGAGATAAAATGATATTCAAAGTCATTTTGAAATTTAATTAATCAAGAATAAAACATTTTCTACATTCAAAGATTTTTCCTCTATCATTGGTTTATTTTATTTACTGGGATCTTGGTCTCTTATAAAGGTAAACCTCTATGGTTAATGACATCCAATATTAGTATTTAGAAAACTCAAATAATGTGGTCATTAGAATTATTTAGATTTATAACCATTTAATTAAGGGTTTAAATTTAGATCAATCTATTAATTGGGAAAGTTAAAAATCTGAACACATTTTTTTGGGGTAAATGGGTGAATGGTACAGATTATTAAGATTTTGACATAAACACTCTAATCTATCCTAGTGTTTAGATTCATAGTTTAGATTATGATCAAGTTAAGATTTAAATTTATAATTTATTAGAAGACTGGATTACCCTTTGAAGGGATGAAATTTAAGAATTGCACATAAGTGAAATGTTGGACTAACATCTGCTTGGAGTGAATAACCAGCCTAACAACCAAAGTGATTTTAAAAAACCATGATTTTTTATCTAATATATGTAAGATAGATTGGATCTTATTTAAACTAGAATCAAATATTTAGGTTTGTGCTTTAATCTGAAATTTACACGATATCAAGGGTCAAAATGTATCAACTATTACAAGTTAAAAAAAAAACTTTATCTTAGACTCTAGATCTTTTAAAACACTTCTAATGTACTATAATAATCAATTTGATAAGATGTATTTGGTAGCATAACAACCCCATACTAATATGAAAATAAACTCAATCCAATTGCATAGATTGTCGCTTGCTTTTCACTGGCATGTATTGTTGGATGACTATGGCACCCCAAAAGGGGGGTGAATTGGGGTTTTTAAAATTTATAATAAAAGATGGAAATAAAAATGATTTTAAAACTAATTTGAAAAGAATAAGAAATCATACAATTTTTAAGAAAAAAGATAAAGAAAAATGGAAGCAAAAAATTAAAATAAGAGGTACAATATTTTTATGTGGTTCAGTCTGGATTCCAATTTGAACTACGTCAACTCTTGGGCTAAAATTCATTTATACTAGGTTTGCTTTACAAACCTCACCTCTTTAAACAAAAGAAATTCTTTACAACCTCAGTACTCTCCTACACGGGTGAGTATAACATAATCTAATTATAATTAAAACTTCACTAAGACAAATGGCTTATATCAAGAAAATGAAAAATAAATTTTGAAGTAAATAATACAAGCTCAAATTATCTTGCAATAAAATGTCCTCAATATTTTAGATGATCTAACAAATTAATTTTAATCACTTCACTACTTGAAAAAGAAATATTAAATTTTCTCACTTTAAGATAGATTTATATTTTTTTTAAAATAAGAATAAAATTTTAAATAAAAATATATATTGCTGATTTAAAATTTAACTCTTCAAATAAAAAATGAATTAGATTTTTAATGTAAATCTCTACCACATTTAAAGAAAATAAAATTACTTGCTTTGCTAACTTTATGGATTTAAAAGATGTAATACAGAAAACTTAATATAAAATTTCCAACTAGTATTTTCACCAAATAATAAATATATTAAAGAAAGAAATAAATAGTGAAAACTAAAAGAACAACATGTAAAGATTTAGCGAAGGAAAGCAAACTCAAGAACTCTAAGAGATGCTAATTGGTTTTGTGTGTTGAAGCTTCCCAGCAAAGAATTCGATCTCTCAAATGAAAAGAGCTCTTGGAATAAAAATCAAAGTTCTTCTCTCAAGATTTGTCATGTAAAGGGGAAAGGAAGAATGAAAGAATTGCTGGAGATTTCCATTTTGAGCAGCCCATACATGAAGAGGAAGAGAGGTATTTAAAAGAAAATGGTAAGTAAAGTCAAATTTGAATAAAATTATTAATCTAATATTAATTTATCAATTAATAATATTATATTTGATCAAAAATGCTTTTATATTAAATATATATAAGATTCAAATGGCTATAAAATGGCTAGCCTCATGGGAAAGTCAAAAAGCCTTCATATACATCTAAAATAAGGTAAAAACGGCTACAAACAAATTATATTTAAATCTAGTAATATTTGGAAATTCATTACAAATTTAAATGAATTCTAAATGAGTCATATAACCTATCAATTTCTATTTACAGAATCCAAACATTCTAATGCAATAAAAAATAGACCATGTTTTTGTCCAAAAAATATCATATTTATTAAAATAAAAACTCTTGCACATTTGTAAATATATAAGGATATATTGAATATTAATATAATAATATGATGTAATTTATATTAAACTAATAATATATTAATAAATTGATGTGAATTAAGTTAATTTAAAATGAATAAATAATAAAAGTTTTACCATATAAGCTTATTAGTTATATAAGTTATTATATGACTTTCTATATTTAAAATAATAATTTATTCATTTTAATTCCCTATTTATATAACTTTCTATATTTGATAATAATTATGCAATCAATGTAGGATATAAAATTTATTTAATGAAGAATCTTATAGTATTTGAAGATTAATATATAATTAATAGATATTTAGATTGTGAGAAAATTAAATCATGCAAGTAAATATTAATCGACAATTAAAAAACTCTTATGATAATATAAAGTCCTTAAAGTTTTCCATCTTGGTCCATCTTAATCTCAACATTTGATTGAATTTGAGTTGTGCAATGTAAATCCCATAAGTAATTACTATACACATCATTACACCTGAAATACATAGCACATAAATTAAAACATCCAAGCATATATTTGTTATCATCAAAATCTCAAAAATAGGTCATGAGGTAGATAATATCAACAATCTCTCTCTTTTTTTATGATGTTAAACTTATGTTGGTTATAGTTATAACAAAGGTGCAAATTGACCTTTCATCATAACTTTTAAGTATTAAAAAAATAATATGATAATTGAGAAATATTTTTTAATGCTACTTTGCTAAACAAAATAATCCTCCCCCTAAATCTATGCATGTAAAATGAATTATGGCCAACATATATAATTTTTCTCTCCCTATAACAACCTTAAAAATAAGAATTAAAAATATAAAGAAACTTAAATGTTAGGATCAAACATCCCAAGTATACATATTAACATGCAAAATCTCTTTATAGTTAAAGGTTTTGAAAATATATCAGCTATTTGAGAATCTTTATTTACAAAATCTAAATTCACATCACCTTTATTAACATGATCTCTAATAAAACGGTGTATAATCTCTATGTGCTTAGTTTGTGAATATTGTATAGGATTTTTTGTTAAACTTATAACATTTGTATTATTACATTTAATGGGAACATTTTAAAGCTTAATTCCAAAATCTTCTATTTGTTGCTTTAGCCATAAAACATGAGAAACATAACTACGTGTAGCTATTTAATCTACTTCAGTAGTGGATAAGCGACTCAATTTTATTTTTTAGAAGACCAAGAAATAAGCAATGATCATAAAAATTGATAAGTTTCAGATGTACTTTTTCTATCAACCATATAACCAGTATAGTCTGCATCAGAATATGCAACTAAATTACATGATAAAATTTTTTTGGATACCATAACTCTAACTTATGAATTCCAATAAAATAGTGAAATATTTACTTAAATACAGTTAAGTGTGATTCCTTAGGATTAGCTTGAAATCTTGCATATTAACATATAACAAACATAATATCAAGCTAACATGCAGTAAGATACAAAAGTGAACCTATCGTACTCCACTAATGTTTTTTATCTATTGGTTTTCTTGATTCATCTAAACAAGTCTAGTTGATGGGATTATAAGAGTTTTACTCAATTTAAATCTCTTCTTGTCAAACTTTTCTAATTATTTATTTATATACTTTGTTTGACATATGAATGTGCCAGACTCTAGCTGTTTTACTTGAAGTTCTAAGAAAAAGGTGAGTTCTCCCATCATACTCATTTCAAAATCCTTTGACATTAATGAAGAAAACTCATGACATAAACTTTTATTTGTACTTCAAAATAATATATCATCAACATAAATTTATATAATAATCAAATCATCTCCAATATTTTTGATAAAAAGAGTTATAGGTACCTTACCTTTTCTAAAATTATATTCAATTAAAAAATTACTTAACATATCATACTAATCATATGGAACTGATTTTAAACTATATAATGATTTATTTAATTGATATACATGATTTGGAAAATTAATTCTTTCAAAACCTGGTGGTTGTTCTACAAATACAACTTGATCAATATACCCATTCAAAATTGCACTTTTGACATCCATTTGAAAAAGTTTAAAGTCCTTAAAACAAGCAAAGGCAAGGAGTAATATAATTGCTTCTAGTCCTGCTATGGGTGTAAAAGATTCTTCAAAGTCTATTCCTTTTATTTGTGTGTAACCTTGTACAACTAATTTAGCTTTATTTCTAATAATACTTCCTAATTCATCTAGCTTATTTTTATTAACCAAATTTACTTCTAATTATATTTTGATCATGAGGTTTTGTGACTAACTAACAAATATCATTTATTATAAATTGTTTAAGCTCTTATTCTATAGCAATTATCCAAAAATTATCTTGTAAAGCTTCATCTATATTTTTTTGTTCAACTTATGATACAAATGCAAAATGTTCTACCTCATCCTAAATGTTTCTCCATGTCTTAACACCTTGGGAAGGATCACCATTTATTAAATCTTTTGGATGATTTCTATTATATCTCCATTCTTTAAGCAATAAATCATCCTCCTTTTATTCAAAATTTATTTTATTTATATTTTCATTATCAGCATCATTCAAATAATTTATTATTAAATCAATAGGGTTTTCATAATAAATTACTTAACCAGATTATTCAATAATAAATTTTCTCTTATTTAAAACTCTAAGAGATTTTTTAAAAATTGAACATCCTAAGAATATACCATCATCAGACTAACTATCAAATTTACCTAAAGGATCCTTATCATTGTTTAAAATAAAACACTTACATCCAAAAATATGTAAATAACTAATCTTAAGTTTCTTTCCAAAAAAATATTTATAAAGGGTCTTTTTAAGAATTGGCCATAAATAAACTCTATTTGTAACATAAAAAATGCAATGTTTATTGCTTCTGCCAAAAAATACTTTAGAAGTTTTTACTCATCTAACATTGATCTTGCTAATTTCTACCAAAGAACGATTCTTTCTTTCAACTGCACCATTTTGTTGAGGAGTCCTAGGAGCTGAAAAATTATGTCTAATTTCGTTTTCATCATAATAATTTTCAAATAATTTATTTTCAAATTCTCCGTCGTGATCTATTTGAATTCTATGAATCAACTAACCTTGTTCTCTTTGAATATACTTAGCAAATTTTTTAAAATCATTAAATGCATTATTTTTATTAGATAAGAATAAATCCCAAGTGTAACTTGAATAATCATCTACAATAATAAATCCATAATTTTTACCACCTAAACTAGTTGTGTTAATTAGCCCAAATAAATCCATATGTAATAATTTTAAAGGTTTACTCGTAGAAAATTTATTTTTACTCTTGAATGAACTTTTCATATGTTTACCATGAATACATGCATCATATATAAAATCAAAATGAAATTAATTTTTTTGTAAACCAACTACTAAATCAAGTTTAGAAATATTATTTAAAGCATGGATATTTGCAAGACATAGCCTTCTATGCCATAACCAAGCATCATCATTTGTAGATTTCATGCAAAGTAAATTCAAATTAAAATCATTTGTATTGTCTAAATCAATTAAATAATTATTTTTATGTCTATTTCCTATCAGAAAAATAGTTTCATTATTTCTAATAATGCATCTAAAGTATGAAAAGAAACAATTAAACATTTATCGCATAATTGTTTAATTAATATTAAGTTATATTTTAAACCATAAACAGATAAGACTTTTTCTAAAGTAATAGTGTTCTTAGATATGGATTCAATGCCAATAATCATTCCCTTTGCATTATCTCCATATGTGACATATCCTCCATCACTTGGTTCTAATGTAGAGAATTTTTCTTTATCACCCATCATATGTCTTGAACATCCACTGTCCAAGTACTATATGCCTTCAGTGATTTTACTTTGAAGGAATTCCTACAAAAGAAAATCAAATGTTAACTTTTGGAAACCAAATAGTTTTGTGTCCACATTCTAAATGAGTAGTATGATATCTATTATGTATGGTATATGAGGTGCTTGTATTTTTAGGAGCCCATACAAAAGATGATTTTTTAGCATTCTATGATTTATGAGCATAATAATCTAATGAGATATGTCATTTTCTACCATAATAATTACACAAAATATTAGTATTTGCATTTGGCTTTGCATGATGTCTATGTGACATATAAGAAGAATCTTAATTTGATGTTGAACTTATTGGAGCTTTATAATAAACATATGATTTCATGCATAAATCTAATCTTGATTTTAATAGAATATTTTCTCTTTCATATTTAACAAGTAAAGAACGAACTAATATAGAACCATTTTTATTTTTTAAATAATCACATTAATATTTTAAATCATTAAAATGCATATCTAAATCTTTAAGCTCTTTTTCTAAAGCATTAGATTTTCTTTTTTATTTTTTTATACTCAATAACTAATTCGTTAAAAGCATCATCTAATTCTTCATAAGATATGTTATTACATTCCTCTTGAGAATCATAATTTGATTCTCCTCCTGCCATAAGGCAAATGTTCAGCTCTTCATCTGATGAACTTGATTTATCTGAATCGGGTTGGTTCATAAAGCCTTCTTCTTCTTCTTGAAATGCTTCTTTTCTTTCTTGTCACTCTTTCTCTCTACATCAATCTTTTTTATCTTTTAATCAGTAAGATCTGGACATTCTCCTCTTATATGTTGAGACTTCTTGTAATGGTAACAAATAATCCCTTCTCCTACAAAAAAGTTCTTAGTTTGAAATTTATAATTTTTAGATTTCTTATACCTTTTATTTTTCTTCCTTAGTAAGCTGTCAGGTCTTCCTTAAAGCATGTCCACCTCATCACTAACTTTATTAGAGCTTGATGAACTAGGTTCATCATTATCATCAACCTATAAGGCAATAGTTTTACCTCTCTCTTTCTCTTTCTAAGAAGTGTTATTCAATTTATCCCTTTGAGCTATAATTTATTCATGTTCTATCAAAGAACCCAAAATTTGATCAAGTGGATAAGTAGATGAATCTTTAGCCTCACTAATTATAGTTACTTTAGCCTCCTATTCTTTGGGAAGGCATCTAAGAATCTTATATATTCTTCCAATATAATATAATGTATTAACTATTTTCATAAATCTTTTATACATAATAGAAACAAATTTAGAAGGAGACATGCAAAATAATTCATATTCATAAACAAGTCTATTTATGTGAGCATCACTAACCTCACCAGTACCTTCATAAGTTATAATTAATTTATCCCAATTTTCTTTTGCTAAATTTAATATTGAAATTTTAATGTAATCATCAGGAAGAAGTGCACAATGCAAAGTATTACATGCCCTAGCATTTAACTCATCTAATTCCCTCTCTATTACAGTCCATTCATCAAAAGGTTTCCATTAATTTCTTTAGTGGGTATATGATATTGGTGTGTAAGCATGTGCCATATACAAGAGTCTTGCCCTCTTAAGATTGTATTAATTCTATTTTTTCAATAATTAAAAGGAACCTTATCTAATAATGGAGGACAATGAGTGGATTGTCCTTTTGGAAGTGAACACTTAAGAAAACCTTATTCCATAGTTTATAAGTAGATCTACTCGAGGATGTTAAGCCAAAATAAAAAGAGTAAAGGCTCTGATACCAATTATTGGATGACTATGGCACCCCAGGAGGGTGGTGAATTTTTAAATTTTTTATTATAAGAAGGAATTAAAATAATTTTAAAATGAATTTGAAAAGAATAAGAAATCATTGAATTTTTATGAAAAAGATATAGAAAAATGGATGCAAGAAATGAAAATAAGAGGCATAATATTTTTTACGTGGTTCAGCCCAGTTTCCAATCCGACCTACATCCACGTTAGCCAACACTTGGGCTAGAACTCAATAATCCTAGGTTTGCTTTGCAAATATCTCTTCTTTAAACCAAAGAAGTTATTTACAGCCTAAGTACTCTCCTACACGGGCAACTACAACCTAATATAATTTTAATTAGAACTTCACTAAACCAAATGGCTTAGATCAAGAAAATTGAAAATAAAATTTGATGCAAATAATACAAGCTCAAATTATCTTGTAATAAAATGTCCACAATATTTGAGATGATCTTACAAATTAATTTTAATCACCTCAATACTTGCAAATGGAACATTAAATTTGCTCACTTTAAGATAGATTTATATTTTGTTCAAAATAAGAATAATATTTTAAATAAAAATATATTATTACTGATTTAAAATTTAACTCTTCAAATAAAAAAAAGAATTATATTTTTAATGTAAATCTATGCCACATTTAAAGAAAATAAAATTAATTTCTTTGCTAACTTTATGGATTTAGAAGATGTAATATAAAAAACTTAATATAAAATTCCCAAGTAGTATTTCACCAAATAATAAATATATTCTTTTTTTTTTTTTTTGAGAAACTGCTAGAATTGCAATTAAAAAAGAAACAAAACAAGAAACTAAGTGATAGAGAATCTATCACTTTCCTCCTTTAATAAAGAAAAAATAGTAGGAGGGACCTTATTAACTTCTAGAGTATCCCAATTAAAGGTACTAGATAAAGCTTGGTTAGCACACCAATGTGCTAACGTATTACAGTCTCTTTTAACAAAATTAAATAAAATTACCTCAAAATTGTTGATGAAATCCAAGTCTTCTATAGAAGCTTTATCCAATCGCCTTTTGTCCAATTTAGATAAATTTTTAAAGTAATCCATCACATTGTAGTTGTCTCCTTCCACAATTATACCTTTAGAATTGAGATTCCAATCTTCAATGATATTGCCTATTGACCGAACCGCCATCCATTCCAGTTTTCCAATATCCCAATGCAATAGAGGGAATTCGTAGGCTAAAAGCATTCTTCCTTTATGATCTCTTATGATACCTCCTATTCCAGCTTTGTTTAAGCAATGAAGAGATGCATCTATGTTAATTTTGATCCATCCGGGTGGAGGGGGATGCCAAAAAGAAGAATTCAGCATGGGCTAATTGGCATTCCAGTGGTCCGAATGTATAAAAGAGAATGATTTAGATGCATAAGAAATTGCATTAGTCACAATGAAACCAACATCCATTTCTTTACCTTCATGAATAAGAGCATTCCTACTTTTCCAAGATGTGAAAATTATAGAGCAATAAAGATTTTGTTAAAAAAAGTTATAATTGTTGTGGTATTTCATGAAAGATTGAACTTCATTCAAATTCCGGAGAGAAGGTATAAAAAATCCCCAACTGTTAGCCTTTTGATAATCTCCTTTAATTTGCTACAGTTTGCAGCTAAATGATTAGCATCTTCTACCATATTATAACCTCTAGGACAAAGGTTGTTATCATTTAATCTTCTATGAAGCAAGAAGTCTCTAGTTGGAATAGCATTATTAAGAAGCCTCCACCAAAAAAAGATATATCCTTGGGTTCAAGTTTAGCTTCTTTAGACAGCTCCAGCCATTAATACCTTTTAAATCACTTTCCTTTTTCTCAGATTTTTTGCTTTTGACCATTGCTGATATTGTGATTCCTGAATGGGAATTTATTAATTCCATTTTGTCTTCCAGAATCTCATTCTCAATTTTTAGGTTGCAAATTGTAAGGACTAAATCAATACCGAAGTATTTTCTTAGTTCTTCAACATTCCAAGTGCCTTCCGAGATGAAGTGAGAAAGATTGGGAATGTTATCAATGTCTGTAGCAATAAAAGATGGCCAACATTCTAGTTTTCTATCATATAACCAAATATCTTTCATGATATTTATAGAAGCTCCATTTTTAATATTCCATCTCACAATATGATTTAAATAATTAGCTCCACTTAGAAACAGTTTCCAAGTAGGAGATGGATTTTGACCTCTAGCCGAATGAAAGACTTTATTACCATATCTAGCAATTATGGATCTTGAGAGTAAAGAGTTAGGATCATTATAGAAATTCCATACCAGTTTTTCTCTTAGAGGTTCCACTGATTCAATTGCATAATTGATGCCCATGCCTCCATGTGTATATGGTTTGCAAATATCTTTCCAAGCTACATAGTGTAAGCCATTATTTCCATCACATTTGTTCCAAAGAAAATCTCTACATAATTTATCCAGTTTTTTGAGTACCAATTTCAGTATCAAAGTTAAAGTACAGTAATAGATATGTAAAGATTGAACAACAGACTTGATGAGTATGATTCTACCTGTTGTTGAAATGAATCTCTTTCCCCAAATGTTCATTTTATTGGCTACGTTTTCCAGGATATTAGAATAATCTGATGCTCTCATTCTTCTTTGAGTTATTTTAATTCCCAGATAAAAGAAATCTTTGGCTTCTTTTATTCCCAGTAGCTTAGAAATCCTTTTCTTCCTTCTTCTACAAGTATTTTTGCTGAATAACAAGGAAGATTTATTGTTATTGATGATTTGCCCAGTCCAACTACAATAGTTCGCCATTATCTCCTTGATCTTCTTGATATTATTTTCTTTAGTGTTTGAGAAAATTAAGATGTCATCAGCATAAAGTAAGTGTGATATCCTTGGAGCCGAAGGAGCCAACTTTAAACCCAAGTTATTACCTTTTAATCAAAAGGCATTAGAAAGTAATTTAGAGCATAGAATGAAAAGATAAGGGGATAAAGGGAATCCTTGTCTAAAGCCACTTTTTCCAACTATTCTTTCGAAGATTACACCATTCACTTGAATCATGAAGATAGGATTTCTGACATAATCCAATATCAGATTAGAGAAATTTCTGGGAAAGCCAAATAAAACCAATACCTATTTGAGAGTATCCCAAGACATACTGTCATAAGCTTGTTCCATATCTAGCTTAGCAGCTACCATTCCTCTTTTAGATTTAGAGAATCTAAATTTATGAAAAAAATCTTGGGCAAGGAGAACATGATTGGAAATGGCTCTACCTTTGATGAAAGCTATCTGTTCTTCTGATATGAGTTCATGAATGACTTTCATAAGTCTATTTAAAAGAATTTTAGCAACTATCTTGTAAATGGACATACAAAGACTTATAGGTCTGAACTTGGAAGGAGAAATAGGATTGTTTATTTTAGGGATGAGAATTACCAAAGTTTCCTTCCAATAAGAAGACATTTTACCAGTTTTAAAGCAAAGAAGAATTGCATTCCAAACTTCATTTTTGATAATGTCCCAATAAGCTTTAAAGAAAGAATAGGTGATCCCATCCATACCTGGTGCAATGTTACTTCCTAGCTCTTTAATAACCACCTATAGTTCCTCTTGAGAGAAGTCAACATCCAATAAAATACGATCTTCCTGGTTAAGACAGATATCGAATTCTGGCCAATTTGTTAATAAGCAATCCCTTTGTTTCCATTTTCTTTAAAAAACCGAGTAAAACATTCTCTAATTTTGACGGGATCTTCAAACAAGTCTCCTTCTTCATTTTTCAGTTGTCTTATAAAGTTGTTATTCCTCCTCCCATTAGCAAAAGCATGAAAGAATTTAGAGTTTAAATCACCTTAATTCAACCATTTAGATTTAGCCCTTTGTTTCCACCAAGTGTTAAGCCTAGCAAGAGTAGAGTTAAACTCAGAAATTTTGTTTCTAAGTATCATACCTTTCCTGATAAGAAAGTTTTGTTCTGAAGCCTCCTCGGTTTGCAAATCTTCTATTTCCTTCTTCATAATCTTCTTAAGATCTTCAAGCTTTTGATGTTTGGCTTTGTTCCAAAAAAATAAAGCTTTTAAAACTCTATTAAGCCTCTTGTTTAGAGTTTCCATCATTACCCTTCACCGGTTTTACCCATGAATTTTTGACAATAGTTTTCGCTGCTTTATAAGAAATCCATATATCTTCAAATCTTCGAATTCTGCTGCCAGAAGGAGGAAGCTCAAAAAGCTTCAAAACTATAGGACAATGGTCTGAAGCAATTATGTTAAGATGTCTTATTGAAGCTTGCTTGCACAGATTTAGAGCTTTTGAATTAAGAATGCATCTGTCAAGTCTCTCTAGAATCCTTGCACTACCATTTTTGTTATTACACCATGTATATTTTGAGCCAATAATACTTACATCATGTAAGTCATTATTATTCATAAAGGATTTCATTTCCATGGGTCCTTCCAAGAAAGAGAATTTTTTTCCACCCTTCTTTTCTTCTTGTGATAGAATACAATTGAAGTCACCACCTATTAAAAAAGGTGTTTCTTGATCAGTTGCTTTGTCTAGAAATCTCCATAATTATCTTCTGCCTAGAACATCTCTACTTCCATAGACTGTAGCAAATTTCCATTTTCCTTTGTTGAATATATCCAGTTCACCTATCATACATTGATCTGTTGATTCAATTAAAGAATAATCAGCCATTTTTATGTTCCAAATAGCCATGATTCTTCCTGAGTTACCTCTAGAAGGATGAAGAATGTAATTCCAATCTTTTCCCATCATTTTTACAAAGTCTTCTTTAGAAAGAGTGGTTAATTTTGTTTCCAAAATGCCAACAAAAAAAATATTCCATTCCTTCATAAAATCTTTCAAATAAAAGGAGTCTTCCTTCTTATAAGCCCCCCTACAATTCCAGAAGCAGATGGAATTCATTTTGACTTGAATGGGGAGATTCCCCCACTCTTTTTCTTGATAGAGTTGTTCCTTGTCATTCTAGTTGACGAACTAAGGGGCCCCAGGAATTTCATTTCCTTGGCTAATTTGATTTTGTGGGAATGAAGACTACCTTTTAAATTGGAGTTGAAATTATCAGATACAGCTTTGTCTTTACTAATACAAAGAATGGAATATGTAACTGTTATACCATGACATTCATCTTTCTTATCAAGGATTTCACCTTCTTCTAGATTTTCCACCTTTTGATTATTAAGAAGAATATCAGCTTTCCCTTCATCAAGTAATACATTCAGCAGGGAAAATTTATTACTATGAAAAACAGGATTAGTATTTTCATGATCTTCCTCCAGATTACCATCCGGTATCCTTATTTCTATAACCAAAGATGTATTATCATTGTTAACAACAGACATTGATTCAACATCTCCAGAATTACGAATATCAATATGATTTGGAACCTTAAGAAAGTTTTTATTGGAACATTCAAGAGCAGGATTCACATTTATAAAAGGTATACAAATCTGCGAATTGATATCAGAATTTTGATAGGGAATACTTGAGTTCGCAGATAATCCAACCGGATCTATCTGAATTCGCAAGAAACCCTTTCCATTAGAAGGATCAATAGAACCTAGAATAGGTTCTGATAATAAAGAACTTTTCTCTGTCATTAAGTTTTGATCCAATAAAGGAAGAATCCCTAGTTCCATAGAACCTATCTTCTCTATGTTTAAACATTCCATTTGGATGGAATTAGATTGATTTGGCCTCCCAGAATTTATATCCAAAATTTTTTCATCATACTTCTGAGTAGAATTAGAAGGATTTGGCCTTCCTGGGATATCATTCCCTAAACCAACTGAATTTGGATTCATATCAGCCAATTCTTTAGTAACTGGAAATGGTTTTTTCTCCACATATTTGAATGATTTTTGGGTCTTCAGGTTAATCTTGGGCTTGAAAATTTTATACTTTTTATTGGAAACTAAAGTCCATGGCCCATAAGTAGAATTTTTCTAGATTTCTGGATCTAATAAGACTGCATTAATGGTACTATTGACTCCTTCTTTCTCCAAGACTTTATTGTTTTTATTCAATTTGATGCAATCCTTCTCAATGTGGCCTATTCTTCCACATATAAAGCAAAAGTTTGAAATTTTTTCATATTCTACTTTTTGAAAGAATCTTTCTCCCATGCTATCCACCCAAACTCCTAAAGGTAGTTGTTGACCGAGTTTGATCCTTACACAAACTCTAGCAAATTCTCTTTTTCCCCAATGGAACATATTTCCATCTAGCATTATTGGTTTACCAATTCTTGAAGCTATACATGCCACATTCTTTTCATCCCAACACTACAATGGTAAGTGAGGCATTCTGATCCAGATGGGAGAAGTAAGACCTTCCATTGAAGATGAATTAAATTCTTGAGTCTATTTCTCCATCCTTACAATGTGTTCGTTAACGAACCAAGGTCCTCCTGAATGTACTGAATCCATCATATCTTCCGTAGAAAAAGAACATAAGTACCAGCCTTTACCCAAGGTTGTAAAGTGAAATTGACCAAATTGTCTCCATTGTTTCCTTAATTCCCATGCCACTGTGCTTGAAGGTAATTCTCTACCAAAAATTTTTATAACAAGAGATTTTGAAAGGATTTTAGAATTCTTCTCCTCTGTTTCCCAATTTAATTTAACTGCTTTACCATCTTCTGAAATCATCACTTCTTATTCCTTGAAATCAAACATAATGTATACCTTTTCGCTCCATGGATTGATAGCATTAGCAGTTAAAGGCTTTGGCATTACCTCAACTATCTTGTCTACATTTGATATTAAATTTTTTGAAAAATCATAATGTTGATTTTCATTAAACTGATCTTGTGTACTTGCATTTATCACGCTGCGATGAGGTCCAGGGATTGCATTTGAGTTCACAAAACGGTTAACAAAGATCTTCATTCTCGAAGAAGATGTATTACTGTCAAGTGTAGATGAAGATAATTTTAATTTTTTAGGAGTTACCGAATTTTCCAGCTGAATGATCCCTTTGCCTTTTCCTTCCACAAAGCAGTTTGTTTTAGGAATGGGATTAGAATTTTCTTTAATAACTGTTAACCTCGTTTTTTTTTTTTTTTTTTTCGCCCGAATAGCCTCGAGGAGCTTTGATCAATTTAATTGAGTCTCGTCGAGTTTAATTCGAGTTCGAATCGGCTCGACTTGAGTCGGATTAGACCCAACTACGTCCAATTAGACTCGATCATTTTATTTTGGTAGCGCCTCACTCTATTTTATTTAAATTGAATTCAATTCCATTTTGAGCCGGCTCGAGCCCAATTTGATTCAAATCGGGTCAAGTTCAAACTCAAGCCTAGCCTGGTCTGAACCTAAATTAATCTAATTCAGCCCAATTTGATCCCATTAAAAAAAAAAACCATTTTGACTTTCCACATATTTTGAATTCGTTTCCTTGATCAGGAAATTTCTTCGACGGCTTGGATGAAATGAGATCTGCATTTCGGCCGAAATCTCGCTCCTCAGTCGATCTTCTGCATCTCGGACAGACGTTGAGCAGAGAGCGGAGCTGCAAAAGGAAATTTCGGAGGCTGGAGTAGGACGAGGCAATTTGGCGGGCTTCCTTCTTCAGCGATAGGTTCGACTTACTCGAAACCAACCCCCCTCTCTCGGCCTTCTTCCGAACTCCCCCTCTCTCTCGATCTCGCATTCTCTCCCTCTCTCTGGATCCCGAACCCCCTCTTCTCCCTCTCTCGTGCTCTCTGTCCCGAACCGGCGCCCGAAAACAGCCAAGGCCGAAGCCTTGCTTTGTCCGACGACAGCTCTGCCGAGACCAGCAGCCACCCGAACTCCCTACTCCCGTCGCCTTGGCCGACGCCAAGCCAGACGGTCGAGCCGAAGCTCCCTGCCCTGTCCGACGGCTGTTCCATTGAACCCTTTCGGGAAGCCCGAACCCGACGCCTCCAGTCGTCCCGAACCCGACGATCCCGAAGCCGCACGCCCGGATCGACCTGAACCCCGTCTCCTCTGCCTTCGCCGACCGACTTCCTCCAAACCGCAGGTGAGTATCTCCCTTCTCCTCCTCTGCTTGATCTCCCACTTCTTCTTGTTCTTCTTGTTCTTCTTCTTCTTCTTCCATTGATCTTCCTCTACCTTTCCCTCATTCTCCATTCAAACAAAAAAAAAAAAAATCTGAGAATGAAATTTCTTTAAGTTGTTCTTTTGATCTTTATGCTTATGTCTTGTTGATGAGGTAATGATCTTATGGATTTTGTTAAGACTTTGGTGAGTTAATTAGAAAATGCTAGTTGTGATTTAGGTGTGAACTATCCTTCTTATATGGACTTGTTTTACAACTTTGCAAACATTGCACTTCAAATGTTTGATTAAATGCCATAGGAAGAGGGTTGTGATGCTTAGTTAATTGCTACTCATGATATTCAAGTTTGCATATAGAATTTCTTCACTAAATATGTTTATGGTCATATTTAGTGTAAAGAGCCCATTTCTTTGCTTTTCTATATTGGGGAGAGGTTAGGTATGGCTACGTTTGCTAAAGCCTTCTCTAGTTTATCCTTTATTTTCTTGTAAAAAAAAAATGGTTGAAGTTGCAAGTACAACTCATGGCATATTGGTCTTACGTCTTCTTCTCCTGCTTGAGTAGACTATTTCTTGTTAACTTGTTATACAACATGTCTTACTTGCTTGGACATGAAGGCTTATTGTTGGCGATAAGTAGGAGGGGCTACATCCTCATTAATTTATGGTTGAGATACATTGTTACTAGTAGTTTAGCGATGCATCCATTGTCATTTCTGGTTATATAGTTTTGTTCTACCTATTTAACTACAAGATGGAGTTTTAATCCTTTTGAGAAGTAGTGGTGATTATTGCTAAATATGAATAATTCTCTTGTGATTATTTTCTTGACATTTAGAGTTTGTACTTGCTCATGGTTTGAATCACATATTGGTTGAGTTCATGAGAAATTTGTAGTAGATCATAAGGTGTCATGATTGCCGAAAATATACATACAAAGTACTTATGATGGTATGCGTTATGGAAATCATGTGTAAGCGGTATATATACATATTGATTTTGGTTGCTATTGTTATAACTCTCAAATTGGATTTCAATGTTTCATACTTTACCTTGCCCAGATTTGAGTATATTCTTATGATGTGAGATTTTGCCTTTAGCAAAAAGCACTGTTGAAGGCTTGTGAATTTCATGGTATTGAAAGGGTGGCTTAGTGTATGAGTTGTTGTGAATTTTCCCATTCTCTTGATCTGAAAGATCAATTCGATTCAATACAAGATCATACAATTTATAATTGAATAATTTTCTTTTTTTTAGCTTTGAGAAAGATTTGGAGCTTTGGTTATAAGATCTTCTTTTTTTTATAAATCAAATTTCTTTCTTTTTACTCATTTGCATTAGGTTCGAAGTTAGATTGGAGCGAGTAAATGAATTTCAAAGCATAATTTTAATCATGAGGACATGTAATGAGTGGTAGGGTGCTTTTATTTGTCCCTAAACTTTAATTTCTCCCCATTAGTTTGAAATCTATGAGAATGCGATGTATTCGTTTGTTAGAAGTATTGGCTCTATATGGAACTTGTTGAAGTTTTAGATAGATTATGTCATGCTATGTGGTTGTTTTAAAACAAACAAGAGCCTTGTCATTCCTTAGTCATATGCAGAATTCTATTGTCTTGAGGTTGCCAAATCGATTTGGGAGCAAAATGTATGCAGAATTTCACTTTTCTTGGGTTCCAAGTTGGTTTTGGAAAGCTAAGCATGTGCAGATTTTTCCATTATTGGGGTCCCAAACTATTTTGGAAACAGAGTACATGCAGATTTTTCATTGTTTATGTGTTCCCTACTATTTTGCAAACATGCTATATGCAGAATTTTTCTGTTTTAATACCCCAAACTGTTTTGGAGATGATTTATGAGCAGATTTTTATTATTGTTGTGTTCTAAAATGTTTTGGGAACAATCCATATGCAGTTTTTCATATTATAAATTGCTTTGTGTATGAATAAAGTGCAGTTTTGATGAGTTTTAAGTCCCAAATTGTTTTAAGAGTGAGATATGGGTATCCAAAGGTTGTTATGCGATACGACTTGGAAAAGAACAATGGTAATTTGCTTTATCTAAGATAGAACTTTTGAAATAAGATTTTATAAGGTGTTTCATATATAAGAGTTTAGGTGTTTCTTGTTAAATTATGAATGATAACTTGTTACAAGTTTGAGGCTTTATTTGTATCCTTTTAAAGCATCTTTCTACATTTAATTCGTTATTTGGTGTTAAGGATTTGGTAGAAAAATTGTGTAGATTGTTTGAAGTTCTTTTTTGCGAGAGGAGAATTTCAAATGTTCCTTTGTGTTTATTTGAAGAAATTATTTGGGATATTTTGTAAGTGTTGGAATAAAAGAATTTTTTTATGTCTTCGAAATAGAGTTTGTATGAAGTTGTTTGGCATTCTTATTTCCTTTCCTTGGTTTCTTGAAGGGGGAAGAAAAAAATTGAAGTGAGGTTTTGCATTAAATAGGAATCATTGGAGGGTTTATGTCCCATGTTCTAAATGTGAGTTTTGTATGAGATTCATTTAAAGTTGCATTGAGATATTGAGTGATATTGTCTCTTTTACACAAAATATTTTATGTAAGTTTTTGTTGGAAGATCAAATGGGTTGGGTTATTGTTGGAGAACAAAATATAGAAAGCTTTCATATCGCTCATGTGTTAAAAAAGAGGATTTATGAATCGATTTATATTGGAAAGTGTTACAATTTGCTTTGTATTAAAAATTGAGTTTCTTATAATTTGCTCCCATTGTTTCTTTGCGAGTCTTTATGTTTATTGAAAGTTTTATGAGGGTTTTGTGAGTCTTTTCTTTTGTACCGAGAAATTTTGTGTCAAGTTTTGCAAATTGTTTTATGTTTTTTTTTTAGTGTGTTTTGTGAAGATTTCTTGACGATGGGCTTCATAATGCCCATTCATTGAGGAATTTTTACAAATTACCCCACTCCAAACGAAAGGTGAGGCACTTGATTGTAGGTTGTTTTTGGTAGAATTTTGTGTCAAGATAAGAGATTTTAGTAGATAACTCTTGGGAGGTTTCGTTGTAATTTTTGCAAATCATTTTGGGATCTATGATTTTATAATTGAACTCGTTTAGTAAAGATCTCTTAATATCTTTTGGGGAAGTAGTTAGTGCTTTCCTATTAGAGTTAAAATCTTTTAGTAGTTATTGCTAAGGATGAGTTTTGAAGTTTAACTTTAGAAAGTTTTAGGATAGATTCTCTTATAGTCTCTTTCTATATGATGGATTTTGGAGTTTGAAGTATTAGAGAGCTTTAAGTTGGAAAGTCTCTAGTGTCTTTTTGGGAATAAAATAGTTCTTAATTATTCGAATTAGATTCCTTTAGTGTTAGCTTTTAAAGATAAAAAGAGTTATTTTGGGTGAATAGAAAACAAAAGAGAATTTAATTTTAAGTTTAGTTTTAGAAGCTTTTTTCCCTTAGTTGCTTTGTGTCCTGTGCGTAGTGTGTCATGGGTAGGTTTGTCAAACGTATCAAGTGCCTCGTTTGGAGTGGGAACAGCAAAGGGCATTGTTGCTGTTATAGGATGCACTTGACTTCTACGAAGTGTATCCAATAACAACGATGCCTACACCCCTTTTCGTATTAAATTTTTGTTCTTTTCGCTGCATTTATTTGTATTTTATTTCGTTCGTTAGTTTTCTTCGTCGTTTCATTCATGTCTTTGATTCTGCACACCCGCAAAATAAGGAGAACCCAAAGTACAAATGGCTCAACAAATAATAAAAAGGTATGTTTTAGTTTTATTGCACTTTCATTTCTTTGCATTCACTTGTTTATAGAACTGCTTTCATACCTATCTTTCTTTTGTCTTGCGAGGTACCTTTTGGAAAGCAATGGATAAGGAGCACTTGGAGAGGGAGCTAGGACAATCGGACCTAAGCATCAGTCGTCCCTACCCATCTGGTAGGGGCGCTACGGGCGGAACCACCGGGTCGTAGCCCCCATTGCTGTAAGTTTACTAAAACTTAGGAAACCTTTAGGGGCCTAGTTGGTTGCACGCCTCCTTCCCTTAGGGCCTTAGAAACTTCAATTATATATTTAGGATTGCTTTTACTTTTTAGATCCCTAAAACCCCGTGACATCCGTATAGAAGTCCTAGGAATTAGAAAAACAACATCACTTTCGATCCTACAACATTAGTGACATCTAATGACAAAACTTAAGGACTGAGTCTTAGAAAACATAGACTTAGGATGCATGCTCCCTATAGGATAGAAACATCAAAATAACAACTTAGTGACACGTTTTCCTAGATTTGGATTTTCTTTTCTTAATTCACTAATAATCAACCAATCAATCTTAATTTAATTCTTAAAAATCTATTAAAACACTTAATTCTTAACTAAGTTTTAATTAACATTTATAATTATTAAATCATAAGTCTAAAATGTAAACCTAAATCAATCCTAACTAACTTAATAATTGATTCATAACCAATCTAAAATCTAAAAGATGTAGATTATATCAGGAGATCAAATTACAAATTAAATTCATTGGGATCAAAATATTCTTAAAGATCAAACTTAGAATAATCTTTTAAAAGTAATCGACAAATCCCTTAATATACAACGACCCGCTCCAAAAGTGAAGTTTATTGGATGGACTACTCCGGGCTGCGGGGCTAAGTGTCGTAAGGAGGCTGGTTCCTCGAGCCTGGTGGCACAATGCCACGAATGAATCTAATGGAGCGTCAAAACCTAAAAAAAATTAATTTTTCTAATTGGCATAATTCAAACTTGATTAATAAATGATTTAATTCAATATTTTCTTTTTCTTTTAAGAACAAACTAAAATAATCAAACAAAGTTAATTATCACTGGGTAACCCAGGCCTACGAGGCTATTAAGTTAGCCCCAAGGAGGGTGAAATAAACCTCACGGCCTCGGTGTGAAACAAAGGTGATAGTTAATCAAACATTAAAAATAAAACATCCTAAAAATCAATTCTAAAACACTAATATCTAAACTTTAACTAAAATCTCTTCTTTGTCCCTTTCAACAAACAAATCAAATATACATACAACTCTAACTAAAACTACCCTATATAGGACCTACCAAAACCACACAGCTTTCACACACTTAGATGAGTTTGATAGGGCACGACTATTAGCTTTAGGTTAGGCTGTTGTTCTGTTTTACTTTTTTGTACGTTGTTGTGATGCTCTGCATGTGACTCATGTGCTGGTTGTTGTTTTTGCTACCTGTTGTAGCTTTTCTGCTGTTTTTGTACTGCTGGCTTTTAGCCTTTTCTTTCTGCACTGTGGTTGTGACGTTAGAATACCCATAGGTTAGGCACGCTTTTTTATACTAATGTTGTCTTCCTGCAGGTGGTCGTGCTCATATAACGCTAAAGGGGGCTAAAATTAATAAATCATATATATAACTGCTTTAGGTACCTGCTTCAGCTGCTTAGCCCCCAATAATTAGAGCACGACCAAGTGATTGATGTGCGCATTTTAATTTACACATATAACTACTTGGGTGAAATTTTTATTATAACTGCTTAGGATAACCCCTGCAGGAGAGTCTAGATTTTTTTCTCTTTTTCTGATGTAATGTATTTGAGATGTAGTAAATTTTAAAAATTGTTAAAATGAGGCATTTTCTAAAGCGATAGGGATCCAAAGGGAAAAGTAAACCCCTACAAAGGGTTTTCTTCTTCATTTGGATATCCTTTTGGAGCACCTTCTACGAGGAGTCCAAAGGGAAAAGTAAACCCCTACAGGGGGTTTCCTTTTTCATTTGGGTATTCTTTTGGGGGAGTTACTACGAGGAGCCAGAAGGAAGAACGAAGACGATCCAATGACGAATCAAGGGAGAGAAGAAGAAGACTGAAGAAATATAAAAATGCCTCATTTTAAAGATTTGCGTCATTTCCGGGTTGTTGACGGTGGAGCCCGGCCACCTTTACTTACTGTACTCTGTGATGTAATATTGTATGGCACTTGCCATGGACACTCTTTTTCGTGGGATTTATTTCTGTGTTGTGATTTACTTACTTTGTTTGCGCAGTAGAACCGGCATGCTTTTTATAGGTTTTCTTTCTTGCATGTGCTTGTGTCTGACCGTTAGGCTCTTTTAGGATAAAAATTCTTTTACTCGTAATTAACAATAAAATTTAAGATTAATTCACATAGGAACCATAACGACTCTGGGGAATAGCCGGAACCGTCCGGGGGCGCATGCACGCATTCTCTCTTCTATTAGACAAATTTCCCCGCCTGAGGGTAGAGTCCGGATAATCTGGCCTATGAGGATGAAGTGCCGGACCTGGGGAAGTTTAGTCATTCAAAAACTATTTTCTATAAGCCTTTTTAAAATTTCATACATCACTGATTTGGAAACTTTAACCTGCATAAATTGCATTAGTAACTAATTAAAATTAAGATTTAATTGCACTAGTTTTAGAAGCATCATACCACTCATAAGTGTGGGATCAATTAGGGATTTCTCTAGTTTGTCGATCCCAAATTCAGTGTCTAAACTACCCACCCTTCTTCATACAGACTGGACAGCATGGATTTTATACGATTAGGAGGTTTTAGCTGGCTTCCTTTGTCAGACAAGGAATAAGTCCAGGGCTGCATTAGTTAGGTCGTAGATGTTAGTGTTGTGTGTACAACACTACATCTCTTATAGATTTAGGATCTAAAGGTGAGGGATACGAGTGTACTCCTACACACCTTATTGGTGGGTAAGCCTCCTTGTCTTTCGGATGCTATAAATCCTACCCATCTGCGTCACACAGATGACGCCACTTCCTTCTTTCTCTCGTGCTTGCTTGAGATGCGTTGCCTCTCTTCTTTTTCTCTAGTTTTCACTTCTCCTAGCCGGCCGGATGATGATTGAACCGTGCGTGATTGATTGAACCTAATTGAGCCTATCTTCCCCTTTGAGTAGGAGAGCCTAGAATTTTCCCTTTGCACTAAACCCATTAGAGAAGATAATCTAACATCCCTAATCGAGAGTTTTCTTAGATCAAGGTCTAAGATGTAATTAACTATGGGGGCTTGCGCCTGTAGGAAACCGATCCCCACAATCAAATAAATCCTATTCGATGCTGAGGTATCGAATAGGGGAAATCTCGTGAACTTTTGGGCTATAGATATTATTATCCATCGAGGTTGGTAGGTGAAAGCCGCTATCCTCCATGGCTAATCGTATCTATAACTCCATCTGCTCTTCCATCGGCCTGCTTGTGCCGAGTGTAAAGGTCTACGACCACTTTGTCCTACGGGATAGTTTGATCGTACTCTTTGCATTCGAACCACACGAGCGAAAACCTTTCGGAGACCCACAGATTTCTGGCGACCACGGTGGGACAGGTTTCTCTCTCCATCTTCGGATGTTAAATTATCTTCTTTTGTGTGCACTCCGGGTTTAGTGTTCCTTAGTTAGGTTCTTCCTCTTCCAGCCTCTATAGGCTATTCCGTTCCTTTCTTTCTCGTTCCTTCCAGTGCTTTTGTTTACGCTAATTATTATTGTTTGTGGCCGCAGACAGTAGAAATGGCGTATTCAGGTCTGTCTGTTACTTTCTGCTTTGGCTCCGACTCACGGGTGACACTCCCTGAGTCCCTGTTGACGAGCCCACCGGCGGGGGGGATCACCTTTGGATCCTTCACTGATTCAGTGTACGTCACTCTTGGTGGGCCGACCCCCTCCGAGGCTGCCGCATTCTCTCCCCCTCAAAAGAGAGGACGCGCAGCTATGAGACCTTTTGGACGACCAGTTTCTCGGCAGCCAGCCCGGGCACCCGCTCATCCCGTTCTCGTCCGTGCGCAGCTTGTGCGCCCCGTGGCTAGGCAGCCAGTGCCTAGGCCACTCCCTGTTCAGCCAGTACATCCAGCAGTCAGGCGGCCAGCGCCTGCTACTCCAGTTGTTCGTGTGGCTCCGGCCCCTCAGCGCCGGTAGCCAGTCGTACCTTTACCTGCTGCCCCGGTAGAGGCCCCTCGTGCTCGGGTTTCCCCTCCTCCTTCCACTTCGAGGAAGAGGGTCGCTCAGGCCGAGCTTCCTCCACCTCCTACTCGTCGGGTTTCTGTGTTCACCTGGCTCTCTCACCCCGAGATTGCCGAGGAGATCCCGACACCCCCTCAGTCAGTAGTCTCTGTTCCTCCAGTACCGTCTGTGGGTATTGATGTAGCGTCTTCTTCCACTTCCGGCCTTGGGAGAAGGGCTAGAAGAAATAGGAATAGGAGATTACGCTTGGCAGCATCCGATGCAGCAGTTCAGTGGATGGCAGATTCTGTGGCTCACCAGAAGCCAGTTCAGCAGAGGATGGTTCCCTTACAGTGGGAGCCACGTAGACGAGTAGTTACCCTAGTTTCAGATGTCGTAGTTGCCCCTGAGATCGACGCAGTCCAGGGAGGACGCTTTTTCCCTCTAGTGCATAGCGGTGATGAGGAGGACGCTGCCCACATTGCAGCAGCCCCTCCTGTCCCCACTACTCTTCCTCGCGCTCGAGTCCCCAGGGATACTGTCACTCGGACCCTCACTCAGAGGATCCGAAGCATTATCCGTTCAGCGCGCGGTAGAGGGCGTGTTAGTGAGGAGAGGTTACTCTATCAGATCTCTCAGGTGCATTCTCAGTTGCAGCGACAGTCGGTTAGGCAGAGTTACCGGTGGCAGAAAGGACAGCCACCACGATAGCAGACTAGAGTTGTTCCTACTGATAGACCTCAGGCAGGTGCCCCTACTGCTGGACGACGCCCTCGCCGTCATGGACGTCGCCCACAGTTAGAGCCTGTCCGATCCCAGCTTGAGTCAGTTGTCGTTTCCCCCTCCACTCAATTAGATGTTCCTACCGGGTCCCATCGTAGTAGATGGGTTTGGAGACGCCGGCAGGTGGATGAGCCTGTCGAGACGGAGCAGACAGTTGGTACAATTCGGCGAGTTGATACAGTCCCTTCAGTGTCAGTGCCAGTTCAGATGGATGTTGATGCAGTAGATGTTGATAGTAGTACTCGGGCTCGAGTGGAGCCAGTTGTTGCTCCTAGTCCCCTTAGGATTTCTTCTCCTTTGGGTCCGTACATTGATGCTCTTCATCAGACTTCCGACGAGGACTTACTCGGAGGAGAGTCAGATGAAGACATCCCCGTTCACCGTGTTTGTGTTGTCACGAGGCGTGGCACGTCAGATGAGAAGCATGAGCAGTATGATGATTTGGAGGAGCAAGGGGAGGCCGATGTTCCTTCCACCTCAGCACAGGGTGGACCTCCCCGTTCAGTAGACACAGATGTCACGGTTTTGCAGTTGCAGACTCAGATGGCGGAGATGGCTAGAGCCATGGCGGCGATGACCGCCCAGTTGATGATGTTGGGGGCTACACCCCATATCATGGATGTAGTTACTCCTACTACATCCAGAGACGAGCCAGTAGCACCACAGTCGCCAGCCCCAGAGCCTAGTAGAGTTGATAGAGTTCAGAGGGCAGTTCCGATGTCTCCACCAGCAGTACCGTTGAGTGTGCCAGTCCAGAGTCAGTCAGTACAGTTGTCACCAGTTCAGATTCAGGACATGATTGCACAGAGGGTTGACCAAGCTATAGCTTCTAGAAAGTCTGGGGATTCTGTTAGTAGAGGTCGCCCCTACCCGGTAGAGTACGAGCGGGAACCTTATCCCGCTGGTTTTGTTCCTCCTCGTTTCCGAGTGTTTGATGGGTTTGGGAACCCAAGACAGCATGTGGCTCAGTATCGGGCCATATGTTGTAACATTGGAGGAAACGATGCTTTGATGTTGAGATTGTTTGTTAGTAGCTTAGGGGGAGTGGCATTTGAGTGGTATGCCGACCTCCCTAATGATTCAGTTCGCACTTTTGCTGAGATGGAACAGTAGTTTGTTCAGAGGTTCATTAGTACGGAGCATAGAGTGACTGTTGGTGAGTTGGTAGTGACCAGACAGCGTCCCCAAGAGTCTCTACCTAACTATATAGTTAGGTGGAGGAACCTTAGTCTTCAGTGTGAACCTCAACTGCAAGAGCAACATGCAGTTGAGATTCTGTTGAAGAACATTGATGGTCCTATTGCTCCTTATCTGAAGGGTTTCAGCATTTGAACCTTTCAGAAGTTGTTAACCAAAGTCACTAGCGTGCAGGACAGCATACCCAGTGCAGTCCCTCCTAAGGCTGAGAGTCAACCCATCCGTAGACCTCAGCGTTTGGAGTTTTCTGGGGCACCACCTCCTAGGAAGGGGGAAGTGCATAGTACTTTTGATGCTCATGATAAGGGCAAGAGACCCGTGGTTAGTTCAGCACCACAGCGTCCACCACCACCACGCCCTCAGTTTCAGCCCCGACCTCAGTTACCACCACCAGTACAGCCACCTGTGCAGTTTCAGCCATGACCACAGGGTCAGCAGCTTAGACCCTCCTATAGGGCTCCCGAGAGTCAGTAGTTCCTACATGAGAAGCTTAGCAAGGAATATTCCTTTAAAAGGGAGAGCATAAAAAAGAATTTTAAATTCCTTGTTAAGAAAGAAATTTTAAGATTTCCATTTAATAAGAAGCCTGGAGAAGAGGGACAAATAGAACATCCACTTTATTGCCCTTTTCATCGACATATTGGACATGTCCTTGAAGATTGTTATGTGTTCAAAGATAAAGTGGAGAGTCTTATGGCAAATGGTGAGATTCACTTACAGGATAGTGATTTGGTAAATCCTCAAGGCAAAGTTGCTCAGGTTGTTCAGATGATTACTAGTTCCAGTCAGTGTGACAGTCAATGTGATGTTCAGAGCAGTGACAGTAGAGCATCTCTTAGTTCTGGGGAGGAGTGGCAGCTTGCACTCTCTCGCAAGATAAGGGGTATGATCAGACGGGCAGTTCAGAGTTCAGAGGCAGTTGAGAGGAGGCCCCCACAGGCCAAGTCGACGGTTGCCAGCCCAGTTCCTTTGCCAGTCTCTTTTTCTTCTTCTGTTGTAGTGCCTACTGAGCACATTTCTTCTACTTCTACTTGTATTAGAAAGATGTATGAAAGAGAGAAATTTGTTGTAACTTCTGAGGGGAAGACAGGATCTCTTCCAGCACTTACGCTGAAGGATTTTGTTCTCCCTTCAACTGATGATGAATTAATGGAAGAAGATGATTCTGGCTACTTTTGGTGTCTTGCTCATTCTAGTTCTACTTTTCCTAGCACTCGTTCTTCTTCTGTTTTAGTTATTTATGAAAATAATGATGATGATCATTCTTTTGGAGAAGAGTTTGAGTGTGAGGAAGAGCCTGTATTTGCTATTCCTGAGGGAGGTTGTTACATGGATTCAGAAGATGAATCCGAGAACACTCCCCAGTCACTTTTTAATGAACCAACACAAGCCATGTTACCTGAACCAAATGAGTCCTCTATTGAGTCTGACTCAATACGAGAGATACAATTGCGTTCAGGTAAGGTTCTACCACCTAAAATGGCTAAAAATAATAAAGAGAAAGATAGAAACATTATTACCCAACAGGATGATCCTATCCCTCCTCCTCAAGCACCTGCTAAGGAGAAGGGAAAAGGCCCTCAGTTGGATGTTGATTACAATGTGTTGGCTCATTTGAGGAAGATCCCTTCCCTTCTTAGTGTGTACGATGCACTTATGATGTCTTCTGACTTGAGAGAGACTTTGGTGAAAGCCTTGCTTGAACCAGAGTCTTATCAAGCTTTCTTTGCCACTGAGTCAGTTAAGGATGCATGTTATTTGAGAGAGATGCCATGCATTACCTTTTCAGACCAGGATCTTCTCTTAGGAACTTCTGATCACAACCGTCCCTTGTACGTCACCACTGAAGTAAATGGTTATGAGTTGAACAGGGTCTTCATTGACCAAGGAGCTTCAGTTAATATCCTTAATCATGCCACCCTACAGAGTCTCTCCCTTGGTCACTTAAAGCTCACTTCAGATAAGATTATGCTGAAGGGTTTTAATGATCAAGGTCAGCGAGCTCTAGGTTCCATCACTTTGCCTTTGCGTTTTGGAGATCTTTTGACTGAGGCGAAGTTTCATGTTATTGAGGCAGATACCTCATACAAGGCTCTCTTAGGAAGGCCTTGGATACATGAATAAGGAATGGTGCCCTCTACACTGCACCAGTGCATGAAGTATATGAGGAATGACGTAGAGTTTTCCATTCTAGGAGATATTCAACCTTTTGCCGTGCATGAGGTCTCTATTTATGATGATGCCGAGCATTACATGCCTCGGAAAGTTCGTAGACCTCCCACTGCCCAGTCACCAGTGATACCCGCTAGTGTGGTACAGGGTCCTGTGCAACCACTTGCACAGGGTCCTATACAACCACTAGTATAGGGTCCATCACAGGTTGAGATTGGAGCAGATGTTTCCACTACAGACTCGAAGGAATCTTTACGGTTTGTACTCAGGCACGATGTTCCCCCTAGTAGAGGTAGAGGATTGCGTGGTAGAGGTCGAGGTAGAGAGTCAGTTCGCCCTCCGAGAAACTTTGATGCTCGAATCCCTCCTCCTTCGCAATTGTACACTTCCCCTTTGACTGTTGAGTCCGACTCTGATGATAAGATGATTGATGTTCCTCGTCATTCAGTCCCTTTGCCTGCCTTTAATGTTGATCACAATTCCTATCCCACATTCCATAGAAGTTTGATTCCTCAGGGTGGTTTGGTTGTTGATAGTGATTCAGACGACGATGAAGATGTCGGACGTCAGACTACTAGTCAACAATTCCTTTCTCGCCAGATGTACACGATGAGAATTGAGGAATCTCCTCCTCAATCTTCCCCTACACCTTCCGTTAGTGTTCGTGGTGCACTACCCTTAGATAGGCGTTCTGTACAAGAGCTGCACACTCTCTATGTACCAGCACAATCTTCTTGGCATGCATTGTTGTTTCATAGTGTAGGTGTCCCACAGAGTACTGATATACAAAATCCTGTGAAATCCACTGTGGATGATGAGATCATGCCAGTTCCCCGATACTTCTCCCCTGCTGTGGATAACTTTGTTGAGCGAGGCATTGTCCCTTCGACTTAGTCAGGTAGACAGGTCCAACAGCAGGCCCGTATTTGGCGAACTGATTTTCCTCGAACTGGGCAGGGTATAGGCTATTCTCAAGAAGATCAGTCTCCTTCCGCCAATATTCGGGTCGTCTCTCATTCATATCCGGTTGTTTCCATCTCCGATGATGAAGACCCTGAAGAGAATGAGGACAGGGTCCTTGAAGCTCCACGTGAATTCGAAGATGGCGCCAGTTCTGCCATGGACGAATTATGTGAGATCAATTTGGGCACTGAATCGGATCCTCGGCCTATCTTTCATAGTGCTTTGCTATCCGAGTTAGAGGCTCAAGAGTATGTTGCACTCATTTCTGAGTTTAAAGATTGTTTTGCCTGGAACTACACGGAGATGCCTGGTTTAGATCCAGAAGTTGCAGTCCATAAGTTAGCTATTAGTCATGATGTAGTCCCTGTTAAGCAGTCACCTCGTCGGATGAGGTTAGAGATTGAACAACAGGTGATAGCCGAGACTAAAAAGCTTATAGAAGCTGGTTTTATTCGTGAAGAGAAGTATCCCACTTGGCTTGCCAATGTTGTTCCAGTCCGGAAGAAGAATGGTCAGATCCGTGTTTGTATTGACTTCCGTGATTTGAATAAGGCATGTCCTAAAGATGATTTTCCTCTTCCTATACCTGAACTCATGGTTGATATCGCTTCGTCCCATAGCATTTTCTCCTTCATGGATGGTTCATCTGGTTACAATCAGATTAAGATGGCCCCTGAAGATGAGAAATTCACTGCCTTTCGCACCCCTATAGGTGTGTTTTGTTACAAGGTGATGCCCTTTGGCCTCAAGTATGCCGGGGCTACTTATCAGCGTGCCATGACTATCATTTTTGATGAGTTGATTCATGAGTAGGTTGAATGCTATGTAGATGACTTAGTGGTCAAAAGCAAGGTCCGTAGTGATCACCTCCGAGACCTACGAATCGTTTTTGAACGCTTAAGAAAGCATGATTTGAAGATGAATCCTTTAAAGTGTGCATTTAGAGTTAGTGCAGGAAAGTTTCTTGGTTTTATTGTTCGCTATCGTGGCATTGAGATTGATCCATCTATGATCAAGGCCATAGTGGACTTGAAACCTCCTAGGAGTCTTACCCAGTTGAGGTCTTTTCAGGGTAAGCTCGCTTTCTTGCGGAGATTTATCTCCAATCTCGCCGGTAGATGTCATCCCTTTGCTGCTTTAGCAAAGAAGGATGCCGTTTCCATTGGGATAAGAATTGTCAGGAGCCTTTGAGAGCATAAAGCGCTACTTGACAAATCCCCAGTGTAGCTGCACCATCCCCTGGTAACCATTGATTCTTTACACTACGGCCTGGATGAGTCGCTTGGTGCACTTTTAGCTCAAGAGAATGAGGAAGGCAAAGAGAACGCCTTGTACTCCTTAGCAGATGATTAATTCCTGCAGAGCAAAAATCGGCACGCATATGGAAAGTGTGTGTGTTGGCTTGATCTTGCAGTGCAGAAGCTTAGACACTATCTGCTCTCACACACATCAGTTTGATTTCTCGAGTCAATCCTTTGCAGTACCTGATGACCCGCCGCACTTTGTCGGGTCATTAGCACGTTGGTCATGATTTTACTGCAGTTTGACATTACCTTTGTCCCTCAGCGGGCCGTCAAAGGACAGGCTCTAGCTGATGCTGTCTGTTCCACCGCGATCTGCCAGATTCCCCACTTAATGGACGATTTGCCTGATGAATAGTCATGAGTGTAGAAGAGCAGGAGTCTCTTACTTGGGAGTTTTACTTTGATGGAGCCTCTTCCATCAAATCACTACGTCCTTACAACTCCTGTAGTTAGGGTAGGTTTGGGGCTTATTTTTGTGTCTCCTGAAGGCACACCTTTCGTACTCCTACAGTCTTCAGAGCTCTTCCTATAATGAAGCTTCTTACTGAAGCTGCTTTCTGATTGTGTCCGTGATTGTCCTCGAGTTATCCTTCTGAGCTCGTACCGAAAATCTTTGGAGATTCTCAACTCAATTATCATCTTGCTTCTTTCAATTTCAACCTGAGCTCTTGCCTATCCCGCTCTTTCCCTTGTTCGCTCTTGTGTTATCCTCTGGCCCTTTGAGTCCTCTCCTTCTGATCAATTGTACTGATACATCCCAGGTATCACTATCTAAACTTCAGATGTACGTGAAGAGCTTATTGGAATATGTGCAAAATCCGGTGTCCGTCGTCGTGTGTATGGTACTTTTATCCTGTGACAACGCTTGTGTGTCGTGACTTGTCATCCCTCCTCCCTCGTGTGCGCTCGTTGAGGACAGAGTCAGATCGGAGAGGTCCCTTTTGTGGAGGACTACTAAAACCGCCTCAAATTAAAGCTATGATGACAATCTGCTATAGCCGAATTTGAAAGAGAGCTTGTCCTTCTCCTATGTGAATGAAACCTATACCGCGCTCTTTTGACCTGATGTGGTTGCATTGCCTCAACAATGAGGAGGCTGTAAGGTCATGGGTGAGGTGCATGAGGGGCTGTTGTGTCATCGCACAGTCCGGACCTAAGATGAAGGTCAAAACGCCTAGGGGTTATTACTGGCCGACGATGATCCGTGATTGTATAGAGCACGCTAGGAAGTGCCACAATGCCAGATCCATAATACTGTCATTCACCAACCTCCTAATCCGTTACACCCCACTGTATCTTCTTGGCCTTTTGAGAGTTGGGGCACGGATGTAGTGGGTCCTATTGACCCTCCTTCCTCTAAAGGTCATAGATTTATTTTGGCTGCTACTGATTATTTCTTAAGTGGGCAGAAGCTATCCCACTTAAGGAAGTTAAATCAGAAGACGGTGATGCGCTTCTTCCGCGATCATGTTGTCTACCGTTTCGGTGTTCCGCGCCGTATAATTCGGATAACGGCCTGTCTTTTAGAAGCACCAAAATTGCTAGATTTGCCCGCCGCCATAACATAAATTGGCGATATTCCTCGATCTATTATCCTAGGGCTAATGGTTTGGCTGAAGCATTCAATAAGACTTTTAGTCAGTTGATAAGGAAAATACTTGTGGCAAAAAAAAGAGAATGGCACGACAAATTGCCTGAAGCATTTGGGCCTATAGGACTACATACCGTACTCCTACTCAGTGATACACATATGCTTTAGTTTGAGGCTGAAGCTGTCCTCCACTTGAGGTCGAGCTCCCTTCGTTGCGTGTAGCAGTTAGCCACAATCTATCTCACGAAGATAATGCCCGACTCCGGTTGAAGAACTTGATGGTTTAGAAGAGCTCCGTTGCAAGCTTATCAGAACCTTAAGTTGTACCAGGCCGGATGGCCCGAGCCCATGATCGCCTCGTCCGACCCGTGTGCTTTTTAGGTCGGTGAGTTAGTTCTTGTCTTGCGTAGGCCTATCATCTCGCGCCGTCGTCGAGGTGGTAAGTTCGAGCCCATTTGGGAGGCCCATTTGTTGTAGAGCAAGTATACGAAGGTGGATCTTACTTGCTAGTGATGCGAATGGCGTTCATCCCATGCCGTCATTAATGGCAGTACTGAGAAAGTACTATGCTTGAGTTTGCACATCGCAAGGGGCATCCCCCGCCACTTCTAAATATTCCTCTGTATAGACATAACTCTAAAGGATTTCTTGTACTTTTCGGCAGCCGTGGCCACGACGATTTGTCCTCTACCACGTGATGTTCGTCATGCAGACTACGAGAGCATCCTCAAGGGTTGGGTGCGAATACGCCGTAGGGATGTTTGTGTATTACTTTTACATTCAGTGATCACTTTGATACTGTTGCACAAAATTCTTTTAGTCCTCTCTAAGGGTTGACGCTCCCCAGTTTTATTTGTCATCTTCAAGTGTGGTCTGGGATATCAAAACACTAACTCGAATCCTTTATGGAATATGATACTGGGTCCATCCTTGATCTATATTTGTAAAATATAGTGGTGTTGATCCATGATCACTTTGTGAATTCCCTATAAATTGATGTTGTAATTTTCTCTCTCCCCAGTTTATTCATGTGGCGAATATGGCTGGGTTATCAAAGCCAATAATTTCCCCTCTCTTCAAAATATAAAAAAATATATATAATAAAAAATGAGGGAAGCTCTTAGTTGAGAAAGAATCGGTTGCCCTTGTCACAGGTGGAACCCGGTTCTACACTCAAAGAGCAAAAGTCCCTTAAAATTCTTTTTCTTTCGAGGGAAGTTCTTAGTGAGAAAGAATCGGTTGCCCTTGTCACAGGTGGAACCGGTTCTACGCTCCAAGAGCCCAAAGTCCCTCCAAATTCTCCTATCTTTCTCCTTAAAGCATTTAGATGATTGCTCAGGAGATGACTGTGTGCTCATTTCTTATATTACGATTATTCACTTGTAACGGAGATGTTTTTCCTCTCCTATGATGTAGCACATCCTACTTTAGATGTTAACATCACCTCTTAGTGGACTTTGATCTTCTATTGGAAGTCAATCCGCATTCTTCCTTAGCAACATAATTTCCCATTAAGAGCTTACTCTCAGCTACAAGGGCGATCTCTTTGGATGTGTAAATGTTGCTTGTACTTCTCACAGGGTCCCATCAGTTAGCATGGGTGTTACCACTGTGATCCCTTTAGTGATCATTGACCCTTAATATGATTGTAACTCTTAGTGGCAAGTATATATCTTCGTCACTTATATTCTCTTCTTTAGTGTGAGATGATTATCTTTCTATTCGGTTATTATATGTTACTATTTTTTTGTAGAGAGATATATATCAATCGACTACTTCATGTTGCATGATTTCAATCTACCTAAGAAAATTTCACTTGTATTCTAATTACTCATGGCCACGACGAT